>CAIGRH010227932.1:0-15581 GCA_903798295.1 Fraxinus nigra | reverse complement strand
AGGACGATTTGTAGAACACCCTTCAAGAGTTTGAAAAAAGTGGTTAGCCATTACTCAAGATTGTGAAGTCTTTAAAATTGAGCACCTTGCTCTGATACCTCAATAAATTGCATCCAAAGTCCTTCAACAATCATGATTTCTATACTTTGGTCCCCAAGTTCATTTTTGTGTGTACCTTTAGTCCTTCCTTATGTTATTTTGCATTGTTTTCTTTTAGTTGGGGGTTTCGACCCAAAAAAGCAACATTTGCACGATTGTAAGTAGAAAATTTACTTATTTCATCAATATTCAACTCATTTTAGGCCTCCAAAAAGTATTGACTTTGTCTAACAATCTATGTTAGAGAGCTATTCACTGTCTACTATGAGTTTTAAGATGAACAAGCTCGAGTACACACTTTCATAGTTCCTAAACATGCTTAAGACTGTTGACTCCAACATCAAAGCTAGTAATGGGTAAGTTCAGGCCATTGATTCCTTTAAGAGCACTAAGAGAAAGTCAAAAGAAGATTTTGGGCAAGCAACCAAGATTGCTAAGGCAATCAAAATAAAGGACTATACCAAATTCAACGACCCTTGCTACATTGTGGAATGAAACATCATTGGAAGAAGAAGTGCAACGCTTACATCACGAGCTTGAAGTGAAAAAGAGTCTTTTGAAGCTTCTATTTTAGCCATCTTTGTTATTGAGGTTTATATGTCTAATTCAATAACTTCTTGGATATTAGATTGTGGAAACGGATCTCATATTTGTATAAATATGTAGAAACTAAATTGAAGTAGACGACTAAAAAAGGGAGAAATTGACTTGCACATTGAAAATTAGCTAAGGATGTTGCATTACCTGTAAGAAAATACTTGTCATTACCTTCAGGCTTAGCATTAGAATTGGAGAAGTGTTATTTGTACACTATTAGGCACAAACGTGATAACCCATTGCGGACTTGGTTACATATATGAAAAATACATTTTCAAATTACACAGAGATGAATATTTGGGGCCCACTGATTCTGAATCATTTGACAAATGTGAATCATGCTTTCTAAGCAAGATGACCAAATTCGCTTTTACTTGAAAAGGAGAAATAGCTGCACAATTATTCAGTTTATACATATTGATGCATATGGATCCATATCAATTACTACTAGAGGAGGTTTCTTATATTTCATCACATTTACTGATGACTATTCCTTCAAGCATGATAGCCATCTTTGTTATTGAGGTTTATATGTCTAATTCAATAACTTCTTGGATATTAGATTGTGGAAACGGATCTCATATTTGTATAAATATGTAGAAACTAAATAGAAGTAGACGACTAAAAAAGGGAGAAATTGACTTGCACATTGAAAATTAGCTAAGGATGTTGCATTACCTGTAAGAAAATACTTGTCATTACCTCCAGGCTTAGCATTAGAATTGGAGAAGTGTTATTTGTACACTATTAGGCACAAACGTGATAACCCATTGCAGACTTGGTTACATATATGAAAATACATTTTCAAATTACACAGAGATGAATATCTGGGGCCTACTGATTCTGAATCATTTGACAAATGTGAATTATGCTTTCTAAGCAAGATGACCAAATTCGCTTTTACTTGAAAAGGAGAAACAGCTGCACAATTATTCAGTTTATACATATTGATGCATATGGATCCATATCAATTACTACTAGAGGAGGTTTCTTATATTTCATCACATTTATTGATGACTATTCCTTCAAGCATGAAATTCTTGAAAAGTTCAAGGAATTTAAGCTAAAAGTAGAGAAATGATTAGGTATTGGTATTCTAGCACTAAGATCTGATCGAGGTAAAGAATATCATAAAAGTGTATTTTTAAATCATCTAAAATAAAATGAGATTCTCATGCAGTGGACTCTACCACATACATCGCAGCATAATGGTGCATCTGAAAAGAGAAATCATATATACTAAATCGTTTAGGGATAATGCATTAATTGTCACATGCTACATACTAAATCGTGTCTCGTCTAAATTGGTTGACAAAACTCCATACGAGTTACAAAAATGTAGAAGACTCAATTTTCTCATATAAAAGTTTAGGTTGTGACGCTTATGTGAAGCACACTAAATTGGATAAGTATAGTCTAAGTCCGATAAATGCATATTTGGGTGATATCCAAAAGAGACAATTGGATATAAATATATAATTCCATTAAGAAGAAAGTCTTCTCCTCAAGACATGCCATTTTTCTATAGAAAGAGTTCATTCTAGAAGAGGACAGCAGGAGCAAATTAGAAAATGAAGAGGTTCAAAAATTCAAAAATATAGTTGACCAAATAGATGCACTTGAATCAGCTCTCACACCTATAGATGGATCAAAAATTCAAAAATATAGTTGACCAAATAGATGCACTTGAATCAGCTCTCACACCTGTAGATGGATCTCGTATAAGGTACGAATTCACAATTATTAATCAACTATTACTAAGCGAGGATGATGAACCTACTAATCGATGATCTAGAGTGGTGGTTCCATTTACCACATTAACAACACAAATCAAATCTGATTTACTACCACACCAACTATACCAACATTGCCAACCCCACCTACCACAACAGCTACTCCTTCAACCTATATACCACATAAAAAACACAAATAAAAACCTCAAACCGCTTTAAAACAAAGGATATTGTCATCGTGGTTAAGGATGAGGAAGGAGTCGGGGGGATGTTGAGAGTGAGATCAATGTCATTGAGGAAGAAGAAGCTTTGGTTAGCACGTTGAATTTTGAGGCCATCGTAGCCGATGAGAGGTATCGCCCGGGGATTGCCATCATGCTTCCAGATTTTGTAAATGTCAAATGGGATGATTTTTTAGCAATGGCATGATGGAGAGTAGAGACTAGACGGGGAATGAGTAGTGATTTTAGGTTTGATTTTAGGTAGAGTAGCAAAGATTGAGGTGGACAATGAGATAAATTTGGATTAGAATTTGATTTTCCGTTTGGATTCCATTTAGCAGTGGAGAATATGGTGGCTATGGGTTTGACGGGGCGGTGGATAACGATGGGTAACAGTAATTTTGGTTTTGGGAGCAGTGGTGGGGTTTGGACTGGAATGTGGAAGAGGATAATTGTGGGAGATGATGATTTTTTTTCAATTTTTAAAATTTTTAAAATTATTTAATATGAGAAAATTGTATAGTTACTATTTCCCACATTAAATTGGTCAAAATTAGTCAAAAGTTTATTTTTCTTAGTTAACTAACGGTGCGAATTTTTGAAAGGTTTGGAACTATAATTGGCACAAAGTGAAAGTCAAGGTAAAGTTTGCAAAAAAAAAAGTGAAAAGTTAGGGGCTGATGCTGCAATTATCCCTAAATTTTATCTTACAATCATAACTCTTTGTCAATAACAAATTACCAACTTGAATCTACAAACTCTATTGATTTAATTTGTCAAAATAATAATTCAACTAAATAATAGATAGATCATAAATTATTATGAATCAACCATGTTAAAGGTGTTTATATCTAAAATGGATTGAACCAAAGGCACAACACTTACATATTTGACTTCATACACCATCAAATAAAAATGTTAGAATTTGGGTGTGACTCGAATTCCTTATTGAAGTAATTGAAGAATTCTAATTGAAGTGCACGTCAAGAAGAATTCGGTTTGGAATGCTATTGAAATCATATGTCAAGTTGAAGTTCTATTTTGGAAACTCATTGAAAGTTGGAATTTATTTTGGACTCGACTTTTTGGTATTCTACTTCATCAACAACTCTACTTGTAGGGTTTGAACATCCCGTACATATTTCCTATAAATATTACGTTATTCTATATAATTTTATAGTATGTGAAAAGAGATGACCAAAACTTTAGAATCAATGATCTATTTTTCTATTATTATTGGTGCAATAAAATCTCTTAATTCATCTGCCATATTTTATTGTCTTCTTTTATTATTTTACTTGTGATCAAATACTTTATTATTGTGCCATATAATTTTAACATCTCAATCCGATGGTAAGTTTCATAACAAGTGGTATTAGAGCGTCAGGTTCAGCAGTTCCACAAGAGCGTAGGGTTTGATCTGTTCGAAATTTTTGTTTGTGGTGTCTTCCATGAAGTATGACATTTCGCTTTTGGATTAGAGTACTAGATTTTCGCTATGGCAAGTTAAGATACGTGCAGTACTCACACAATTGGATTTGGATGATGTGTTGCTACGAATTGACAAGATGCCCTCAACTTTGACCGCAGAGGAGAAATTACAGAAAGATAAAAAGGTATTTTCTCACATTCATCTTCATATATCGAATACCATTCTTCAGGACGTTTTGAAGGAGGGTTCAGCGGCTACTTTATAGTTGAAGTTAGAGTAATTGTGCATGACTAAGAGTCTGACAAGCAAGTTGCATTTCAAGCAGCGTTTATACTCTCATCGAATGGCAGAAAGAGGATCACTGGAAGATCACCTGATTGTGTTTAAAGAGATCGTCGAAGATTTGGAAACTTTGGAAGTAAAGTATGATGAAGAAAATTTGGCATTGATCCTATTGTTTTCTTTACGTGCTTCATTGTTTTCATTTAGAGACATGATCTTGTATAGTCGTGATATTCTCATCATAGAAGAGGTGTATGATGCTTTATTTTCAAAAGAGAAGATGAAGCATCTAGTTCAGAGGTTAGAAATGGAGAATGCCTTGTTGTTCATGGTGGTTCTGGAAGAGGCGGATCGAAGTCTAAGTTCGGTAATTAGATTTGTAACTTCTACAAGAAGAAGGGGTACTTGAAGAAAGATTGCTACAAATTGAAAAATAAAGAAAGGTTGGCTGCAAGTCGATATGGGAAGCAATCAGAGACTTCAGGTAAAGTAGACCTTGCAGAGAACATTGTAAGTGGGGGATATCTCTTGACTATTTCTGACATCGAGTCTAAACCGGTGAGGATTCGATTCTGGATTCTGCGTGTGTGTTTCATATGTGTCATAATAAGGACTTGTTTACTACATATGAAACAATTTCCAAAGGTAACGTAGTTATGGGAGACAACACACCTTGTCGAGTTACTGGAATTGGTACAGTCAGATTGAACATATTGGATGGGACAATTAGAACACTTGGCCAGGTTCGACATGTTTCGAATTTGAAGTAGAATCTTATCTCTTTGTCTATCCTTGATTCAAAGGGTTATGAGTTCTTTGGTGGATGTAGAGTTTTAAAAATTTGTAATGGTATTCAGGTTGTATTGGAGGGATAGAAGATGTCTCAGTTATACATCTTGTAGGGTCGTGTAAAATATAGAAGAGTCAATCAACACAGGTTCCGTACATTGGTGGACATTCAGTTTGGTACAACACCTTCAGGAGCTCGAAAATGGTCGGATTTGAAGAATACTACTCAGTGGAGTTTACGAGATATGGATTATGCTGCTTTGCCACCATCAACTACGATGTCATTGTATTCAATTGCTAGGGATGGACCTAGTGATAAAATGTATGTGAATGCTGATTTTGTTGAGCATACTTTTAGTGCGGTAGAAGGTGTACAATCTAACAAGGAGCATTCTTTAAAATTATTTTGGTGAATTTTAAAATTATTATGATTTTTTGAGAATCTGAGGTAATTCTGCATAGTAGTGTTTGGATTCATTGGAAGACCTAGAGTATTTTGTGTTGGTTGGAGAAAATAATTTGATTATTGTTAAATAGTCAGTTCATTCCTTGCAGATGGATTTTCTTTTCCAAGTGAAAAATATTTTGGAGCTTTGTTCGTTGCAATGGAATTTGTGTCAATGTGAAGATTGTTAGAATTTGGGTGTGACCCAAATTTCTGGTTGAAGTAATTAAAGAATTTTAATTGAAGTGCATGTTAAGAAGAATTCAGTTTGGAATACTATTGGAGACTTATGTCAAGTTAAAGTTCTATTTTGAAAACTCATTGGGAGTTGGACTCGATTTTTTAGTATCCTACTTCATCAACAACTCTACTATGAGTATTTGGACATCTCCTATATATTCCTTACAAATATTAGACTTTTCTATACGATTTTATAATGTGAGAAAAGAGATTACCAGAACTTTGGGATCAATTGTATATTTTTCTATTATTATTGGTGCAATAAAATCTAATTCCTCTGTCATATTTCATGTATTTTTTATTTTTTATTTTTTATTTTGCTTTTGATCAAATACTTCATATTTTTCCATCTTCATTATTTTTGTTCCAATAAAATCTCCTAATTCCTCTGCCATATTTTCTTGTTTTCTTATATTATTTTGCTTTTGATCAAATACTTCATTATTGTGTCATATAACTTCACATCTCAATTCGATGGTTGGTTTCGTAATAGAAAATATTATAAATTTTACATAAGAGAGTGGAGTTGTTCATATTAGTACAACTTGGAATAAAAGCGCAAATTGGGTTTGGACCATAGGCATGATACAACATTGCTTCAACACACAGGCATGTCTAACGTTGTAGTCTTATGATAAATGCATAGCTTGGTCCATGTGCACACTTTCGGGTCGTGCGTCAAAAACTTATATACGTGTACAAATTTTAATATAGAGATAGAGATAGAGATAACAATAGCATGCATCTAATGATCTACGAGACACGCCACCAATCATTTATTCTCTGTGGTCCAATTTGATTTATAACAGTCATACATTCTCTCATTTTTTATTTTTATAATAATAGTAATAATAACAATCATGTTTATATTTTAAAGTTTGAGAAGATTTATGTATTAATTTAAATATTATTATTATTATATATTCAGCCACGTGTATGCTAAAAATGTTAAGATGTATTAAAATAGTTAATCTCGTCCTCAAATTTATCTATTATAGTTGGATTTAAATCCAAATAAAAATCGTATTGTACGTAGAATGTTAATAGTCAATATAAAATCTTATAACGTTTATTCATTATTACAATACAAATAATACCTCCATTGTACTAATAATGGAGGGGATTGGTGCCAGATGGAGTGAGATCCAATGTAAATCCAATTTTCGATTCACTCGTGGAATCCGTGCAATTTAGGGCTTAAACTCGGAGTTCTAATGGATCCGATGTATTGGTGCTAGTATGGTCGCACTCATCAATAATTGTGTTTCGAGATTATTTGATGTCAGTCCAGCGTTTGGAATGATCGTAACTATGGAGCGACACAGGTTAATAATTTTGCGGTTCGCAGGGTCGGTGATGATTGAAAGAGAGAAGGTGATAGGGAATAATTCCTTTGCCATAGAATAGACCTAAATGATCAAAAAGAGTTTTAAGTACTCTGACTTCAAATTTATTGAAAATAAGAATTACTTATTTGACATGGTGCTCTACAACTGCTGTGCTCTTGCTCGTGGTCGCATTTCAAGTTCATTATCCTAACAATATGATATAATCCACCGTTAAAAATTGATTAGGTTTTCCCTTGGGGACATTTTTGACGCTCACGTGGGATGTTACAATATTAATTCAAAAAGAGTTACAACATAGAATTATAAGATAACAAAATTAATTTGGCTAACAATTGCATGGCAGCAAAAGTAAGAAATGTGTTGGATTCTAGCTTGTCTTCCAAGTTTCCATTGGTATACCTTCACTTTTTAATACTTTCCCTCTCAAATCTTTTCTGCTTTTTATTTTTTATATATTTTTCATGTTCAAATGCCTTTATATTTTGCTTCCTTTTTTATCTCTAATTTCTGGATTTATGTAATTTATATTATTTGCTGCTTTATGCAGCAGATTCATGTGGTGCCTTTATTCCAAACCATCTTTATTTTTCATCCTTGGTTTACTCATAAATTAAATATTATAAATACTGAAAAAGAAATAAAGAACAGATTTATTAGAAATGAAGCCCACGCCAAATTTCAAATAAAATAAACTGTAAAAAGTTATTAGAGTAATTTTACATTAGTCAAATAATCGTGAATAATTGTGGTTCGATGAAATATATTCTATTTCTTTGAAACGTTAATCTTCCAAGTAACATATTTTGAAAGGATAATTTGAGTCCGTAAATTATTTAGCCCTTATTTGGTTCAGCTGGAATTTTTAATTAAAATCTAATCAAAATCATCATTCAATTTTAACGGTACATTTCATGGGATTCACAACTTTTGAATCACAGATCTATCAACTTTTATGAAAATCTATTAAAGAGTTAAATTTTTTTTTATTTTACGTAAACCAAAAAGAGATTTATACAGTGATTAACATGGGACATATTTGATATTCATTGCGTCTCAAACGCGAAACGATTATCTATTTGTAGTTTCATTTGACAAGGTGACGACGTCCTCTCTTTACCATAAAAATAAGTCAATTACAATAATTAGGACTAAATGACATTCTTGACAGGGCTTTGATTAGTCATTGCCAACCTAGAGGCAGAAAGAAGAATAAGGAATAAAAATAATAAAGAGAAAAAGTGAAAATCATCATGTGGATTGTGGGTGCGTGTAATATATATAATAGCAATGTGTTGACTAGCTATTGAAAGATTTACTCTTGTCTTTATAGAAATCTCTTTTAGGATGGGATCATAATGAATTAATGTTGTTGTGGCTATGTTTTACAGGCATTAGGTCTCTGTCATTGGAGAACTGTGATGCACTTGTGTTGGTATACAATGTCAATAGTGGAAAGTTTCTAGTCTACTCTTGACCCCACGTTCCAACCATGTATATAAAAATTTAAATTATTGAAAAAGTTTACATTTATTTAAATATAATTTTAATAAGATTTTCACGTGTTGTTGAATTCATTAAGTTAAATCCTATCGCAAGTACCCTTTTTATAATGAGTGACGTCAACAACAAAGTAACCTAGAAGGGTGAAGAATTTTCGAGGAATAGTGTCATTTCCTTTCTTTCTTTGATCGGAAATAGTCTAGAACATAAAGCCTTTTTTCCTTATCTTTGATATCATGTAAATAATCTCATTTAAAAGTTTTAACGATTGAATAAATGCAAGTTTTTAGTTGGACTTGGTCTTCAATATCAATACTATTGCAAATATAAATACAGTTCAATGAACAAAATTTTAAAATCTTTATTCTTTTTTAATATTATTCAATTCATAATTGCACATTCAAGATGACGAATGATATAATAATATTGTAATGGATCGAGGATAGTTGGATGATTATGAGATTGTAGTTTATCACATCATCTCTCTCTAACACATGCACAAAGAAAATAGAGAGATGAAAGTAGAAATGCATCAAAAGCATAAGCGTATCTCAATGATTAAAACCAGGAGCATCTGTGTTTCATATGGTTCCAACTAAGAAAGAAAGACAAAGATGATACCCATACAGTATACTTTTGGACCCTTCTATTTTCATTTTATGCCAATTCTATCTTTTTGTTTCCCACTAATGCATGGTTGATACCTTATTGTGCCACACCTCAAAATTAATTGCCAATATAAACTTAAAAGAAATAAAAAATTGAAAAGGACAATTCAACCACTATACTATTTCAAAATGTTTCAAACGAGAAGAAAAATTGTAACTCTCGTAAATAACGTTGGGAATTTGTGATAATTTAAAAATTCCCCTCCGAAATCCTTCTCAAAAAATAGAGAATAGTAATACCATTAGGAACACAAAAATTTACTATCAAGCCGTGAATATCCATTTAGTTCACTCAGAAACAGAAAAATGTCTAGACTCAATCGACTAGAGATTAATTTATCTTGTAAGTAAATGCTAACAATTGAAAGTAGCCATAGTATCCAATTGGTGATTCTATTAAAAGATTCTTATTATTATTTGAAAGTTTAAATTATTATAGAATTGATATGTTCTTATATTTATATTTTCAACGTCTCCATCCCAATTCACACACTTCTATTTATTTTCTAATAAAAAAATGGAATTATAATAAATAGAAAATGACAAAACTTGATGTCAAAATCCAATTATTATATACCCATGTCATTGTTCCACGTTTAAAAAAGAAAAAAGAAAAAAAAATAGTTCTTACTATTATTAGGTGAGTCTAAGAGTAGAGAGGCACATTAAAAGTTCATAAGATCGAATAAAATAATGTGTTCAACAATTGGCCCATGTGTATTAATAAAGTTTATCCGTAGTCAATCCACTATGAAAGAGGAAAGTTAGCAACTTGATTGGTTATTCATATTTTAAATAAATATACACAAATATAAATATTTGGACATAATATATCATAGAGAAGAAATTAACTAGACAAAATGAGCATAGTTTTTTTATTTTTTTATTTTTCTTTTCTGAAATCTTGAAAGGCTTACATTGTTAAAAAATGCGAAGACTGTCATGAAACTTTGCATAATATGATGGAGGCATGATGAAATTCTTGGACCATCAACTCCTCGCGATACCCCCATTTAGTCTTACGATTAAAAAAAAAAATTAATTCTAAACTTAGTGCTTGTTTGGGAAGACATAAAAAGTTGAAATCAAAATCAACGATTAATTTTAATCATATTTTTATGAAATTCATAATTTTATCAAAAACTTTGTCAAACAACCTCTTAATCTTCAACGTTTGTTCACTTGGCTAACGGATACATTGTTTAATCATAATCCCAAACCGTGCACAATATTTGAATATTTATTGTTGCAAAATTTGAACCTATCTCTTTCATCTACTCTGATGCTATATTACACTGCACATTTTAAAAGTTTAGAGATAAACCTTGGATGCATGAGCAGCAAATTATCAGATCTACTTTTGATTGACTTCATTCTTTTCCTTTGTAATTTTTTCTAAGAATATAATGAATATGTATGTACATAATTTCCAATCACAAGTTAAATAAAATAAGCCTTTCATTTTTTATTTATTATTATTTTTTCCCTCTGATAGAAACTAATTTGAATAAGGAAGTTTAAGGTATTATCAGATAATGGTTCATGAATGTAAAGACTCAATTCTATTCACTTGTTAAAATTATTCAATTCTTTCTTTTAGTAAAATAACAAATCTAGCTCGTTGTGAGGGTGCTATGGTTGCATAATTTTTAGATAAATCAGTTCAACTCACATGGTCGTGAAAGGAATTCTTAGCTACACATCTTTTTCGGACAATACCCATTTTACACTTCTATTATGTAAGAAATAACAAATAATGTTACTTGGAAACATAAATTGTGAAATCAAAATGTTCATTTTAACAATCTTATTACATATACATTGTAATCGATATTGTGCTTTACGTTGTATCACATGATACAATTTTACCATTGATTTTTCCAACACTTAAAACAATCAACGACCTTGATTTTTCTACTTATTCAAATGTCATCTAAGTTGTACACAAATAATGTACAGCTAGCATAATTCTAATTTTAATTTTTAATTAGCTAATTCTGATAATTAAGCACCATATCGACATGACATGAGTCGCAAAATCAATCTTACCCCCATAAATTCTCAACCACGTTAAAGTGTCCAATCAACGACCCAACAAATTCATTCCCATAAGGAAAGGTCTTCAGGCAAGAATTCACTTGGAATAAGCTCAGTACCAGCCAGCAGCAATGGTGGTGGCGCCGTTGTGTAGCAGAATCCATCAAGTTGGTGGCTGATGCCAAGGAAAAGATCAGGCAAATCAAGAAATATTGGATCTTCATTTTCATTTGATGATTCTCTCGTATCATCAGCTGCGGCCATTGTATCTCTCCCACCGTCCTGCTCCGCCACTAGCGCTGCTGCTTTGGCTGCAGCAGCCTGGACATCTTTCGGTGACTTGGAGATAGCGCGGGGCAGTTCCTGAGCCAGTTCTGGGAAATTAAGAAAAGCTGAATGTCCTTTGATTGCAATTGCAGCAGCATCATGGGCTCGAGCAGCCATTTCAGCAGTTGCAAAGGTCCCTAGCCATATCCTAGATTTCTTTCTTGGCTCACGGATTTCCGACACCCATTTTCCCCAGCTCCTTTTTCGTACTCCTCGATATAAAGGGTGTTTGCCAACGGCATTTTTCTTCGAATCATGGTAAGATTTAATGGTATTACTTCCATTTTGTTCTGAATAATCAGCCCCCAAGTTATTCGTGGTTGCACAGGACCAGGACGGAGAGAGGTCAGCGCTCGAGGAGGAGGCTGCCGATGATAAGGGTGTCGAGGAGGAGGAGGCTGATTCAAGAATAAGCTCCAAGAAGGTAGCTTCTTCCATATGTAGGAGAGAGAGTTGTGAATGGTGGTACTAAGAACTTGGCATGGTTACCCTTTTTATATTTTTCTTGCAGTCTTTCTAAAAATGAATTGGGTGTATTTTATTTTATTTTTGTTTCAACAATCAAGGTTCATATTGGGTTTGGAACATCAGATTCTGTAGTTTTACCTTTACCTACTAATGACATGGAACCACAAAGGAAAATTAGAGAAGTGGAAACTTTTTAGATCTATATGTTAGAAATTTACTTAATCATGTACAAAGAAAAAAACTAAACTTAATTTTAATTCCTATCAAAGATTTGTTTTGTGTTTAGATATAAACTGCATTTATAATAATATATTTGGTTAATTCTTACAAACTCCTTCGTGATCTTGGAACACGTACAATCACGATCTATGTAATCTACGGCTATCTAATTGTCCAACCTCAATTGGAAATCTTGTGTTCCTCTTTTTTTATGCTAGTAAGATAATGAATTGCGTTTCATCATTTCTAAAACACTAATAGCTTATTAATAAAAGTTCAGTGAGTTTGGCCCATCTTTCAAACTTAACCTGATTTAATATTTAATTAATTCAATTAATTAAATTTGGTGCATGAATTAATTAATTTATTCGAAAATATTAACAAGCAACGCAATTAATTAATTGTCCAACAATTGTTAATTAATTAATTGACAAACTTCATTCTTCTAGTTCTCCATTTGTGTGTGGCTCATTATGTTCTTGATCAAGATACATAAGGACATGAGTTATTATTTTGATCTAACCAAAATTGATAAATTAAAATACCATTTTTTTAAATTATCATCATTCACATCCATCGTCTCAAATTGACATCTAGCAATGTATCGGGTAATACACGTGGTGGGAAATGTCACGTGGCATGACAAAATCAAACTTTTTCGTTAATCGAAACTATAACTATTTCGTCAATATAATTTGATCAATTATGAGATATGGATATGTATCAATCTAAATTATCGATCATATATTTCATCCCATTAGTAAATCAATGTAAGTCGAAAAAGAGTTTTCGACCTGTGAGTACACCTTGACTAATGATTTCGTTATCAACTTAAATGAATGAAATGTAGATCATAAATGACCTTCATATGATTCTTGACATACCCGAATGATATTGTATTAGTGATCCAAGGAAAAACAACATCCAACATCACTAAAATTTGAATGTATTCATATAAAGTATAATGATGAACTCAAATCGAACGACCAATTTCACTACCGTATGTTAAAAATTAACCATTGCAATCAAATAGTTATACATGTGGAATCTCTCCAGTGGGTCTCCAATATTTTGTTTTCTAATAAAATATTCATGTGTTCATTTGAGTGTAACCACACTTTAGCTTGTGAGATCAGTTGCTTACTTCATAAGTAAGAAATGTCGCATGTGATCGTCTATCCTTAATAAAGATATCCATATCTCGTTATTATTTGTGACCACATATGATTTAAAATTCTATAATATATAATTTGTATCTCACAATCACAACTGTTTGTGATTACAAATTACCAAGACTTGAATCTACAAATTCTAATATTTAATTTATTAAAATATTAATTCAAATAAATAATAGATCTACAATAAATGAAATGCATCAATTATATGTTAAAAGTATTTATGTTCAAAATTGATTGAATTTAGGGCATAACACTTACAAACTCCTACTTGCACTTGATCCTATCACTTATGTATCTAATATCATAAAAGCCAACACGATAATCATATTTATGCTATGACAACTCTTTGTCACTTGATATGCAATTTAATAATTTGTGGGAAATCGTTCTTTCTTACATCATTTCACTGTATTGTCTTTTAAATGAGATGATACTGCCTTAGAACATGTTTGGATCACTAACGGGACCTTTTTTTCCTTCACTTGTACGATGACTCTATTGTTATCACAATGTAGAAGCACGCGATCAACAATATTAGGAAATATTCCAAGTTCATTGATGAACTTCCTGATCCAGACCACAACCTTTGTTGTTTCTAAAACAATGATGTATAAAGCTTCTGCTATTGAATCAATGAATGTTTCATGTTTATAACTTTTTCAACACACTGATTAATAGCATCATTCTACTCTAACTAGAAGTTAGCATCAGTATATCCATGAACTCTCAGTTCATTTTATCCATATAAAATTTTCTCAAGATTTTATCTATGTATATTAGAATGAGTTTAGCAGTCTTTTAGATCTATCTTTATGGATCGAGTTGCTTCTCCTATAATTTTCATAAAGATATTATTTGACAGCCACAATTTTAATGACTGATAGATATGGATGTCATTTCCTATTAATATGTTATCTACATATAATATCAGGAATATGACAATGCTCTGACTATCTTCCTGTAAACACATAGATCGTCTTCATGTTTTTATAAAATCAAACCTTTTGATTTTCTTATCAAATCGAAAATTCCAACTCCAAGAGGATTGCTTTTATAAAATCAAACCTTTTGATTTTCTTATCAAATGAAAATTCCAACTCCAAGGGGATTACTTTAATCTATATATGGATTGATAAAGCTTGCACACATTATAAGCATATTTGGATTCAAAACTCTCAAGTTGTGTCATGTATACTTCATCTTGCAAGTTCCTGTTAAGGAATGCAATTTTGACATCCATTTGCCATGAATTCGTACATTCTAGGAGGTCAAATGATCCTACAAGATTTATAGTGAACTAACGTGTCCTCAAGAGTCTATACTTCCTAATCAAGTGTATGTCCTTCAATAGGTATGGGATCAGACTCAAGTTCATCTACTTGGTCAACTATATTTGTGGATTCTTGAACTCCTTAAAGATTTATTTTGCTCCTGCTATCCTCTCCTAAAATAAACTCTTTTTCTAGGAATATGACATGTCTTGAGATGAAAACTTTTTTCTTAATGGGATTATAGAATTGATATCCAAATATCTCTTTTGGGTATCCCACAAATATATATTTATCGGATTTTGCCTCAAACTTATCCAATTTAGTAAGCTTCACATAAGCATCATAGTCCCAAATTTTAATATGAGACAAGTAGGCCTTCTACCTTTGCATAACTCGTATAGAGTTTTGTCAACCGATTTAGATGGGTCACGATTTAGCATGTAGCATGCTGCAATCAGTGCATGACCCAAAAAAGATTTTGGAAGTGTAATCGCACTAGTTTAATAGTGAATGATTCTTCTTTTTTGATACAGTGTTGTGTTGCGGTGTATGTTATGAAGTCCATTGCGAGAGAATCTCATTCTCTTTCAGATAATCTAAAAATCCACCATTTAGATATCATCCACCTCCACTTGATGTTCGTATGAGAATACCTTTACTTATTTGTTTCTCTACTTCTAACTTGGATCTCTTGAACTTTTCAAGTGCTTCATGCTTGAATTTCAT
>CAIGRH010227915.1:0-10444 GCA_903798295.1 Fraxinus nigra | reverse complement strand
GGTTTAGAACGTATTAATTACGTGGTTAAAAGTTTTAATTAGGTAATAGAGTATTATTCAAATTCTTTATTTATGAAGGGTAATTGGTCTAATTTTCCCTTATTTTATCTTAAAGAAAATTATGCCGTGACCTGTTTCTAAGTTTTGAAAATGAAAATTCAGGCCGATCATTTTTTTTTTTCTGAATTCTCCTATTTTTGTAATATTTATATATTATAACGTTATAATATAAAAACATTTAAAATAGTCTCTCTCTCTCTCTCCCTCCCCCCCCCTAACTCCCAAGTCCCTAACATTTGGGTTCATGTATTGTCAGGAATATATCGCCCCTTGACACGTATGGTTTGGTGGGAAGATAACGATGTCTCCTACCAGCAACTTCATTCAAAGCCCATACTCGGAATTCCAAGCTCACACAACAGAACTCACAATCCATAGTCGCAAGCTAATTCTTATAACAGTTGTCGCGCATGACCCGGGCATCATTTTGACTCTATATTATTACTCATATACTTTGCAAATGTGCACATTTCAGAACACTGATATTAATATAAATGTAACTCGTGATTAATATGAAAGTTGTCATGAGTGACCCTAACATCACCCTATTGTACATTATTTTTCAATTTCTCATCCCTCCCTAAAAGAATCTCTCCGGACCTTCCATCACTCTCATGTGTTTTTCATCCCGTTTGACAATTTTTTTTTGAAAAATCGAAAGATACTTCTAAACTAAGAAACTGTTTTTCAACCATTTTTGATCATTTTCTGAAAGTGTTATATCCGAAACCGACTTAAAATATACGACTATAATTATTGTCAAATGGCCTCTTAATATTTCAAGAAGCCGGAATTGATCTCCTTAAACACCGGTGCTTATGTTATGCTAAGCATCACGTGTAATAGCACACTACAATATGTAATGCAATCAATCTTGTAACCAACCATTATCTCACACCACTTACTATGGTGTACAATGTCAACTGAGTGTCCAGTATAAGCTAAGCACCGGTGCTTAGAAGATCAATACTATTCAAGACGCTTCTCACTTTCTTTTAATTAGGAGAAAACGAGAAAGAGGTTGGGAACAAACATAGTGATTGTAAGTAATGATTCCCACAAAAAAAGGTGATCAAAAGTATGAATTTATACATGTACTTCACATTCAGTAGACAATTCAAAAGTCTAGACAGAAGAAAACATATGTTGCTACAGCATATGGCTACCCCTAGTTGGACGACAAACATGATTTCTCTTGCATGCGTGTTCTTCATTATGGTGCTGCGTCCGGCAGGCATATCCATACCAGCAGTTTTCCCTTTCCAGTGCTCCAAGGGGTAGTAACTGTACAAGCATATACAAGTTCAACACACAACTTAAAAGTAAAATCAAATGCTTAAGCAACACGTTGGCAAGTCTGTAGTACATAAATGAAGACAGGCGAAGCATAGACATGAATGCATTTAAAATGAATTGTTAATAGTCTCTTCCCTTTCATTATCTACAACAGTCACAATGCTCAAAGTATCTAAATCCATCAAACACACGAGTTTATAATGACCACTGTGGCAGGGAGTACTGAATACTCCATACCCGAAGCACAAGAAAATTTTCCCCAACACTGATCTCTTATGCAATATTGCAGAAACCACACCAGGAAAAAAAAAAGCAAAATTTTTCTATGATTGTTTTGATTAATTGACCATGAAAGTTCTGCATTAGAAGTTACAAAGAGGAAGAACCACGTTCTCATTTAATTGCAAGTTGATTTACTATAAAGAACACCACCCTCTTGTGTTGGGCATCCACCATTTTTTGGGAGCATATTACCAAGGCCTACGCTACCAAGGATAGAAATTGAAAAAGGATAAGGTAATTGACTAACAGTATAAACAGAAAAGATTAACATCCCTCCATAATAGGTGGGGTCACTACAAGATTGGCAAGTGATTAAGGTAACAGATTCTTACATGTTTTGGTAATGTGATCCGAAACCAGTACAAGAGAAATGAAACTAATTTGTCATAGCATTCACTGCATCAATGAAAGTCCGTCAGTCACTCATTCAGTATATAGTATTGAAAGAATATGCACAGACAGAGCAATTATGTCAAGCATAACAATATTTAAAATAAGAAAGAAAATGAAGTCGAGAAATCTATTATTTATTTAAAACACTCAATCTGTGCAGCTTCTAGAATATGATCAGGCATAAGACATATTTCGAAGTAATTATCAGCATCCATGTCCTACCCGATCAATAGTCAATCATCACTCAATAAGCAGGCATAGCATCAACGCAGTCTAATTAATAATAAATAAATAGCTTATTTAAATAATGGTGTGAATTTAGAACATTGGCAAGGCATTGACAATTGAAATCAACATATTTTATTCTACATAATATATATGGTTTTTTGGTGTTTACAAAGCCAAGAGATGCATACAGTTTGCAAATTGCCAAATTCTGTAACTTGGGGAATTTTTCACAACTTTGTTCTCTAAATGGTGAGTCCCAACATCAGGAGCATGTTTGGATACATGTTTTTGAAAAATAAAATAAAAAATGAGAACCGAAATAAAGAATTCATATCATCAAGTCACATAATAAATAAGATTTGGTTGGGTGGCTAGGATAAATCCAGAATATTTCATTGTTTTTTCAGCCATTACAATAGCACCAAGATAAGAAATTAAGAAGACCACCACAATCCTATTGATCATAGCCTACAATCAAAGACAGCGAGGTGCAGTTGATCAAGTCAATGAGGATCCCGGTGTCTAATCTACTAAACTCCAGATGGATTTTTCGGATGTGAAAGCAACACCACTAATAGGGGGAAATCTAACTAGATTGGCCGCAACCAACAAAAATTGGTTGACAGGAGTTGCAGGCACAACACTCCAGTAAGGAAACCAGGTAAGCTATAAATATATTTTCTATTCTGGTAAAAAGAGAATCACTAGAACATTATATTTTTCTAATTATTTGGGGCTAATAATATAACAGAATCATGTCATAAGCATGCCTCCAAGGGTCAAATTTATCAAAACTCATCATTATGCTTGAGAAGCAAGATTCATATGCAATACCCTTGTCCAAGTATTGGGTCACCAATACGAGTACTTAGCATTATTTCAAGGGTTGTGTAGAAAAAAGTAAATCTTAAAAAACAAAGCTCGGGTCCTACATTAGTTGGAAAAGAAAAGGAAAGAAAAGTATAGGAGTTCAGAACTATAAACAGAAAAGTGCATTGGCATTTTCAACATGCTAATGCAGAGAACAACTCACTTGCAAACATGCGTCTCAGCAGTTATCATCTCAGAATGATTCAATTGCAGCATCGTCCTATCTGCAATAAAAATAATAATATTTTAACAAATTTATTTACCAAATACCCCTTTCTTTTATCAACTCCTTGTAATTTTTTATGCAGAACTACTATGAACTCGACCTGTATTTTTACCCTCAACAAGTCTTAAAGGGGCCATGCTATAATACGTTTATAATGTCACATACACTCATCAATCAGCTGACTCATTTAAATGGACTTATATTTTATTGGAATCATGAAAAGATTAAGAAATGATCAACTCTTTTGGCATCAACGAGTAGTGACTTGAAGATAATAGTTATTTGAGCAGACCAATCTTGAAATCCGTGTGCTCATTTTTTTTGAGTTTTAATTGGATCGAATTGCTCATTGAAGCTTAACAGACTCTGATACCATGTCAAGATTTGGATGGACTAATTTAAAGGTTAACCTTATTAAGAGGAGTAGTTCAAACCCTTATAAATTGATCTATATTTTTATCTTTATTTGATCTGAGTCAAGATGAATGTACCGTACCAAATCCGTATCACTTGAATTTTGTTTCAACAAAAATGACCAAATGGAGAGAGTGAAGTGTATGTGCATTTGTATTCTTTTTTTGTTTTTTTTTTTAATGAGTTTCAAATAAAGATCATGTTCACCTATTTGCCTGTTATTCATCTTTGTGACAAATTCTGAAATCACATCCTGCAATGATTTTCCCACCTGACTGAAACAGTTTTCTGTAATCTGTACAGTAATAAACAAAAAAAGAGATAAACAAAAACAAGAAAGAAAAGAATAAAAAATCCCAGGAAAGAACAAGAAAAACCACATACATATTGTTCATGGCGATTCTTCTCATGAGCCAAAAAGGGAATCCTTATGATAGTACGCTCTGATATCTACAAATGGATACAAATGTTAAATGGAAAAATCGATGGCTAGACATGATAAAATATGGCGTGGATGCAATTCGTTGAAAAGGCAGTGGTAACAGAGTGAAGAGAAATCAAGATTCCAGACTTTAGATCTCCAAAACTTATACGGTTAAGTTTAAGTCTGATTTCATGTCTGACTTGGCCCATACATATTTCGCCTTCACGATTCGGAGCCATGATATTAATTAGGCTTTAAATTCTGTACTGATTTTCTAATTTTCAAAAATACTGATGTCCTGTAAGTTAACAGATTAAGCCTGAAAATTGTACGGAAGTTGATGACCTTGAAAACATTAAATACTATTATGGGGCTAAAGGATTCACTTCCAGAACCAGGCATATCGTGCAGTAGACCTCAAAAGCACTTACTGGTTTTAAAGTTTCACCAGTGCACACTGGGTGGACATTACTTCCAGTAATGCCTAGAGCATGCCAATAGGCACCACAAAATGCTCGATCACATCCCAAACCTGGAGAAGAGAGAAAGCTCATAGCGGAGCAACTTATTATAATTCTCATATTTCATAGTCATATTGCACTTAAAAGACTGAGTAACTAGCGAAGCATCATATAACAAAGAAAAAAATGGAATTTCTCCCAACAGATTAACTACCAAATGGTAATGCAAAGTCAAAATCTTCTTCCATACAGTTCAAGGTTTNTTTTTTTTTTTTTTTTTTTTAAGAACAACCAGAACTTTAAACTTGCAAGGATGGGACTCTAGAAATATTTTGAAATATATGAATTTGTTGTCCCTTTCACAAACAAAAAGCTTCTAGCTGATAGATAGTGATCTGCAATTTAAAAAGAACTTAGTTAGCAACCAACGTACACTGGAGAAATCAATATGTAATATCATATATTAAACCAATAGTAAAGATAATAGCAATGAGAAGTACTAAATCATGCTATGCAACCCAGGTATCTATCAAAGATGATATCTCAGCATTAACTGCTCATTTGGCTGCGTATAAGCAAGACACTTGATTGCACACACAGACAACAGGCACCCTCACATATACACAGATAATTTCCGTAACCCAAAGGCTTCTCCATCTAGAACAAGGAATCAGACTACTAAGAAAAATCTTGACTAAATAATTCCGAGACTGATTATAGAATATTAATAAATTCAGATAATCATGAATCACATTTACAGCTAAAAAAGAATTCCCTCATACCCAGATATTTGGAAGTATTAAAACACTCTCGACTCCAGAAACATTAGAAAACCAAACTATGAACATTCCAACAGCTGATTAAAAGAAGACACACTTTTCAGCCTTTCATGCAAGTTGCTCCAACTCCATCCATTTGTAAGATAAAATATCTACCCTTGATTTTAAGCACATTCTCGGCATCATTCTCCCTTACATCAAAACTCATCCTCAAGTTTCAAAGAGTTGCAGAAAAATTAGGGTCAACTACTCATGTTGCATTTCTGAGACTCGAAAATCTTGGATTTCACAAAGTCCAATTAGAAAAGTAGTGAAGAAAATCTCTTAACAACTTCAAATCTGTCTACAGAAAAGAAACTCGAAATTGGTAGTCAATCATTTTCTCAACTGCTTTGCCAATATAACCTCTTATCCAGGGCCACAGTTACAATTAAGTGATACACACAAGTTCCAAAAACAATGAATACGAGGATGGAGAAGCCATTACAGTGTTGTGGTACACCATTATTTGGTCTGGAAGGCATCATTCCACCACATGAATGACATTGCAGATGAATTGTGCTTTGGTTGCACTGGAACCCAGCATAATCATTGACTGAAAACACACGAGAAGAATTAAAATTTAAAAGGTCTGCGATAAGGTTTAAATTTACCACTAAAGAAGCATAATAAAGATATTTCATAATTTATACTAGAAATTTACAGTTCAGGTGAGTGAGATTCTGAGATCTCAAAACTCATCCTCGGTGAAAGTCATACCAAAAGTAAAGTTATAATTCAGAATGGCAGCATTTTGGAGTCACGTACTGCTAACTGCCAACTGCCAACTCAAGTTGCAAGAATATTAACACCGTAAGTTAAACATAGTTTGTAATTACCACATTGAGGGCATGCAGAATCCAATCTGATCTCCTCATCAGTTGAAGAGCGTATCCTCTTTCGGCGAGATTTTCTTCCACTGTTAATGACCTAAATAATATACTGGAGAAGTCAGTTCAGTACTGGAAAATGAAGAAAGAAAATCAACCACAAATTTTAAAAGCCAATGGAAAGCAGATCCAAGTTAATTGTTAATCATAAGCTGAAAGGAACCTAACTTTTATGGCTTATAAAGTTTTAAAAATTAATGTAAAAAGACAATCAAGCTTATTAACAGCGAATCTACATTGTTTTCTTAACCATTTAGGAACCATTCAACAAATTAGAAGAGCCTTTTTGGATATAAAATCTAAGGATCACATTAAAATAGAGTTTATTTCTTCAGATACTGAACTTTTTTGCTTCAAACAGTAGAAGAATCACAAGATTGATGGAGCTTTACGCACCAAGAAAAACATAGAAGCATTAGACATCATAATTAAACAGAAAACATAAGCCAATTATCCACTCAAAAGAACTTAATTCTTGTATTACATCACGTCAATGCTAAAGAAAATGTAAGGTTTTGATACCTTATAGAGGTGGTGGGAAAAACCCAAGTAGATTAGGATCAATGACAATATAGAAAGTTTAGTAATTCTTAGTTTTTTTCCAACAATTCTTGCATCATTCTTCGGTATTAATTTCAAATTAAAATGAAAGGAGGTCTCAATATCAATTTTTTTGCTAAAATACCTCTACTATTCAAGTATTACCCTACTGAAGAATAACAAAACTTGATTCAATACAGAATCACAAACACTAAAAATGTGACAGTAACATGTGGGAAATAAGGGAAAATTAACAGCAAAGAAATCCAACCAAAAGAGATAAAATGCAAAATGTAATAGATTTCTAAAGTGCATCACTGAATCAAAGCAATTGAGATTCAGAAAACTGATAAATATTCAGAAGCCACTCCAAGTAAACAAGTATAGCATCTATAGGTAGAATATGCATCCAAGTCATACAGCATAACATATGGATTGATATGAAACAACCTGCAACTTAAACTATTAATATAAGATAATTATTTATTAATTAGGATGACCGTTTGTTTAAGACAATATTTAAATGATATATATATATATATATATATATATATATATATGGCGCCATCCCTAAAAACTTAAGCTTATAGATCAAAATGGTCCAACGTGGTATCAAAGCATGCAAGTGCCCTGAGTTTAAGTCTTGTCACCATCCATTTAATGAACTTGTGCATGCATTCAGTCTTTCATGAAATTTATTTTTATTTTTTTAATCCAGCCTACACGTTAAGGACTGTCTTGACCACAAAATTAAAATTTTATATACATAGGTTATCTCTAACAATTTAAGTTTTTAGATCAAGCGATTCAACACTTTCAAATAAGTTAAATATTGAGCTATGCAGATTACAAGTACTAGAAGGTTTTATCTAATCATAACAACTTAAAATTAAGGTTCCATAATTACTTTGAGAATAATTAGAAGAATATGCTTTAATTTTACGTAATAAAAAATAATGTTGCTAAAAAGATACATAAACGTGAAAAGTAGTTAAGTTAAAGTATTTGTAGCGTACAATGGTTTGTAATGAAATAAATTTGTAAATTAGTAAAACCACTCCATATAGAGTAACGGATGGTAATTTCCCTTGATCATAAGGCTAATAAATATGTAATGGAACCATTGTACTTAAATAAATCGTACGACTTTTATCTACTTCAGTTTGACTTAAAGCTTCCGCAACATTTTCTGTATAATGGAGTAAGAGTAAAAGCAGATTTTAAATTAAATAAGCCTATGTTTGGCAGCCATTTTCCAAAAATTTATTTTTCCAAAACTCATTTTCAACCACACATTCTCCCATAAAATAATATTGCGCGTAAATCCAAAATTTTTCTTTATTTTTTAACCACACATTTTCCAAAAAATCACTATTCCAAAATATTTTATCCCCCAAAAATGGGGTTCAAACAGGGGGCAAGTATTCTGCTCGAGAATTGGTAAGGAATTCAAAAGCTATGATACATGTACCTATTCTGGGAAAGGTATAGATACCCATTAATATGGTCTCTGCACTATGCTAAGCTGGCAATGGTACCAGTACAGCAGCCTATACCCAGAGTTAATATATAAAACAACACTTTACAAACACCAAAATATATATACATATATAAGCAAAAAATCCGAGAGGGTGTTACAAATGGTACACAAGTTACAAACATTTTTTTCCCATTTTGTCATCCATTTGTATGGGGTAAGGCTTTGATAAGTATAACGCATCCTCTTTATAAAATTTTGGAACCACATGCCATGGTATATGAATAAGCATATTCATCAAAGAGAGACCGTACAACGGCTACAATTCAGCAGTCTAGTTAACCTGCATCCAGTGTTTATATGGCTAGTTACCGTAACTTTATGATTATTATGAAATAGCAAACAATTAGAAAGACTGTAAAAAAATAAAGAAAATATATATATATACACACACAAAAATGAATGATGAAATAAATCCAGGATTTTGGCATTCTCGCAAGAAAAGATTCTACTTACAAGAGGTGACTTGATTGATGCATACGACTCTAGAAGTGCAATCTCTTCATTTGGACGTCTTAGAGAAGAATCAGATTGTAGTATATCCTGCACGCATAAGTTCAATTAAAAAGGATGATGTTGCAGAACTATAAACAAACTAAAGAAAAGAATAAACAGTGCATTAAAATGTTAGGTACAAATGGTATAGAATGCATATTGTAAATGGTACATAAATGCCCAAAGTTCTATGGGCAGAAAATATTAAAACAATGTTGTCATTCATAAAAAGGGGGATTTCACACTTATTCCCTTTATTTTGTGTTATTTATTAAAAACTTAGTGATGCTTTTGAGAATAGTCACCTTTATGCTTCAGTCCTTGTCACAAAAATTTAAAATCTCAATTCACCCTCTGCTTTCTACCACGTGCTTTCATATGCGTTTGAATATATGTCATTTTATATTTTCTCAATTTTTTGTAGCCAACCCCAAATCAACAATTTTGGAATCTAAACTTTAAATGACTCCACTTTTGGGTGTGACTTTTTCCAAAAGACATCCAAAAAACAGTTTCAAAAAACATTAAACAGACAGAGTAATACAAATATAGAATTTGCAACTTATCAAAAAGACAAGCGATTTAGATTATGACTACCAAAATCACTCAGAGAAAGAGTGGAGCATATATTTTTATACCTCTTCAATACCATGCAAAAAATGGTTTTTTCCAACAAATTCTACAGCAGCTCTACACTGAGGACATAAAACATTTGGATGTTTCTCACACCTTCTTAACCACTCTGAGAAGCAACCATTGCTGCGAAATGAGAAAAGGCTGGATGATATAAAGATTCTTGGAAGATAATTACCATTACTAAAAAGAGTTTTAAGTTATGGACCAGAAATTGTGAAGGCAAGGTGCCACAGTGACAACATCATGCCAAACGTTTAAACAGATAGAGCATTTTGCATGTTCCGGATCGAAGAGAATCTGACAAATACAAATACATTTTGACATTCATAAGCAGAACCAAGAATAAGTAATCTAAATTTGTAATCTGGTAATAAAAAAAAAAAAAAAGCTTCTGGAATCTCTTCACCTTCAGCTGTTTGCTGCAAGATTTTTCAGGAGGTATTACTCTAAATCTGTACGTCATAGAATCTGGCAACATAAAGGGAACAATAAGTTAAAGTCTATGCTGGTGTACGTATAACCCCTGACAGAGCTCAAATGAACATAAATGACAAGGTCATGTCCTATTTACGAGGCTAACTTCTATGATCTACTAGACATGCAAGAATGTTATATTTAATGAATGAACAATAGCAACCAACCCGTGCATATTTCTCTCATGAATGGGTCTAAGTTTTCACTCTTGCTATGTTTGCAAATAAACTGTAATGTGGTTGGACTTATTTCCCATTTCTTTCAGATATCGTACAATCCCCTATGGCATACCAATCTAAGGTACACAAATCTCCATCTTGTCCATACATAAAGAACTGCTCATCTTCTGGAAATACATGGCCGGCCTTCATCTATTCTTCATTTTTTCTTTTTTTTTTTT
>CAIGRH010227903.1:0-24054 GCA_903798295.1 Fraxinus nigra | reverse complement strand
GAAAGATTGGAGGAGATTGGGAAAAATTGGATCACTTGAGTGTAGATCTCGTCACGGTTATTGAACCTAAAGAAACCTCAATTCCTGATACCTCACACACTTCTAATGGTTTAGATACATCCAATAAGGAGTCCTCACATGATAATAAAACTAAACCTCCTAAGGAACCTTCGTCTAAAGTTAAGACTAATCATCCTAAGGTAAATGTTATTGGGAATTTAGATAAAGGGATGAGACTTCGTAAGAGGGTTTTAAACAACTTGACATTTGCTAGTTATATATCTCAGATTGAGCATAAGCTCATGTTTGGTACACATTAAAATTTTCATTTTCATTTTTTTACTCATTTTCAACCACACATTCTTCAATAAAATAATATTTTCCTTCACATCAATAACTTTTCATTCTTTTTCAACCACACATTTTTCATCAATCTACTATTTAAAAATACATTCTTTCAAAATAATGTGGCTCAAATGCACCCTAAGAAAGTGGAAGATGTCCTTAGTGATGAATGTTGGGTTAATGCGATGCATGAGGAGCTAAATTAGTTTGTGACAAACAATGTTTGGTGTTTAGTTCCTATGCCTCATGATTGTAACATTATAGGTACTAAGTGGTTATTTAAGAATAAGACCAATGATCAAGGTACCATAACTAGAAACAAGGCTAGGTTAGTTACCCAAGGATATACTCAGGTTAAAGGCATTGACTTTGA
Organism: Fraxinus nigra; assembly: GCA_903798295.1. NCBI lineage: Eukaryota > Viridiplantae > Streptophyta > Magnoliopsida > Lamiales > Oleaceae > Fraxinus > Fraxinus nigra. The sequence goes on along the minus strand of CAIGRH010227903.1, from coordinate 23,336 downwards.
TGAGACTAGAGTTGATAAAAGATTATGATTGTGTTGACATATATCTGGTTAGTTCATCAAGATAGAACTTTGTTCATTAGACATATTGAGGAAACCTCACCATAATTCAGATTTATGTCGATGATATCATTTTTGGTTCTCTTATTGATTCTCTTGCTCATGAATTTACTGAATGCATGAAGCAAGAATTTGAGATGAGTATGGTTGGGGAATTAAATTACTTTATTGGTCTCCAAGTTAAACAAACTGATGATGGGTTGTTCATATATCAATCGAAGTATGCAAAAGACCTTGTTAAGCGCTTTGGAGTAGACAACAAGAAACACACTAGAACCCCCATGAGTACTAATGTCAAGTTAGGTCATGATCCTACATGTAAGAGTATTGATTAGACACTGGACAATAGTATGATAGGTAGTTTACTTTATCTCACTGCAAGTACAAGTAGACCTGGCATAGCCTTTAGTGTTGGGATATGTGCGTACTTTCAAGCTGATCCCAAGGAATCCCACCTGAGCACCGTGCGACATATCATTAGATATATCAATGGAACCATAGATTATGGAATCATGTACTATCGAGACTTTAATCTTGATCTGGCTAGCTATTTCGATGCTGATTGGACTGGAAATGTCGATGATAGAAAAAGTACTTTTGGAGGCTGTTTTTACGTTAGTTCTATTCTTGTAGCTTGGATGAGTAAGAAACAAAATTCTATCTCATTATCTATGACAAAGGTCGAATATATAGCTGCAGGAAGTTGTTGCACTTAAGTGCTTTGGATGAAGCACATGTTGAGTGATTATGTAATTGAACAGAGAACTATGACTGTGTTTTGTGATAACACTAGTGCCATCAATATTTCAATATTTCCAAAAATCATGTTCTAGTTGCTGCACTTAACTGATTTGGATGAAGCAGATGTTGAGTGATTATGGGATTGAGCAGGGTATTATGACTGTGTTTTGTGATAACACAAGTGCTATTGATATTTCTAAAAATCATGTTCAACACTCTCGAACCAAAACGTATTGATATGCGACATCATTTTCTCAAGAGCTTGTAGAGACCCGTGTTGTAACTCTTGAACACATCTTTACAGAAAATCAATTAGCTGACCTATTTACCAAACCATTAGATGGTCTGAGATTTGAATATCTTAGGATAGCTATTGGTGTTTGTCCACCTATGTAGTTAGGTTCTTTAGTGCATGCTCGTACTTTACCATTGTGTGACATTGATTTATGCATGCATCATTTTTTTTATTTGTTTTCTAAGTAGAAAATTCATGCATATTATTTATTTATTTATTTATTATTATTATCTTTGTGTGCTTGGTGCATTCATTCTTTAAAATAATTCAACAAAACAAAAATGAAAAATTGAAAAATAAAACGCGAAACTTTGTTTTACAACATAATTTACAATATACTTGAATTTGTTTGTTGTGATCAAGTATATGTTTAATCGATAAACTGTAACATAGTCTTCATTGCTGACTTATGTTATTTATGGAGTACTCAGTATATGTGTCTTCAAGTACCATCTACACTGCACACACTATGATATTTTGTTAGTGAGACTCTACCACGTGTTAGATTTTGGGTGACGATTACATGTAAGTAATGTGACTTTGAACATAAATTGACCTTATTTATTAAACATAAGCTCAAGTTTATCTTCGATAATAAGAAGCTCAATATCTTATATTCTTCATCAGAGCCTATTTGACTCGAGAAATTAAACTTGTAGGATTTCTCATAATTTGATGCCTATGGTCAACTAACTTGGATTAACCGACCTAAAGCTCGCCACATGGGTCATTTTAGTCGCTTAATGAAGAAGAGTCTGCACGTAAGATGTGAAAAATAATAATGAGCTCAAAATATTGAAAGATGTGAAAATAAATTATGCTCAAAGTCAGGGAAAGAAAACAAGATTTTCATACAAAATGAGCTTTTCTGTATAGGTTCTAATGTGCTTTAAATGGTTTCAATTTCATAAGTAGATGAATACACTTATTGGCAGTGATGTTTAGCATGTCCTTTCTTAAAAAAATTAAAATTTGGAGTCCTACTTTCAAAGGATTAAGACACTTTACATATATGGGTCACTTATACAATTTACTCCATGCTTACTTGAGTTACGTATTCGGGAAGGGTTACTGTCCATTGCTTATGCTTATGCATGCTAACAACTATATTTTTGGGTTATTGTATGTTAATTATCGGTCACTTGTCATTTGTGACAAAAGGGGAGGAGAATTATTGATATATTTAAAAAAATTGTTAAAAATTTTGATTCGGAGGTATATAATATTCGTTTTAGTTAGGTTAAATTTTGATGTTTAGTGATATCAATGTTTGTTTTGGAATGTTGGTTTACATTGATATTGCATCTTAATTTAGCTGGCATGTTTAGCCGGTATGACTAATGATTAACTATTTGAATTGTGATTATCCATAATACCATTTCACATGCTTTTACACTGGGTATTGAGTTGTTTGTTTCAGGAAACATGTTGACAAAGGAAAAACACATTTCAACCAAATTTGGTTTGATAGTAGTAGTTGTCTTGTGTCTGTATTTTTACTACCATGGCTTTAGATTTGTAGTTTTGTCACATAATGCCAAAGGGAGAGCTTATTAGGTTTTTAATATAATTGGCAAATCTGTGAACAAAAAGGACTAAAATTAATGTGTTGTAAAAGTCAAGAAGTTAGTTGCAACTACTATTAATTGAGTTGTGTTAGGTTTAGGGTTTGAGAATGAAAGAAGGAAAAACCAGCGTGCAATTTCGTTAGACTGTTGCCCTGAATTTGCTTGAGTGGTAGAAATTGAAACATTGTCGCTCATATGTCGCCTTGCTTTCACTCGAGTGATAGTGTTTCCCAAAAAAAAATCAATTTGCATTTTTAAGGCTTTTTGTTTGACCTGTTCAACCCTAAACCTAAACTATAAATACCAGCAAGCCTCTGAACGGGTTTTCGAAGGTTGATCATTGAGAAAATACATACTGCTCCATATTCTCTTCATCAAATAAAATTTCAACCTTCATGTTTTGATTTATTCTTGGTGGTGAAAACATCAAATCCATAATTCAAATATCAAACTGCTACTTCCTACACACATGCCAGAGTTTTGAAGATCAATGAAAGGTGACTGGAGTTCCAGTTATTGGAGAACGCATAGCTGTTCGTTGATCTACATGAAATAGAATTGCAGTCGAGAGTTGGTGCATGAGACGCAATCTAGGAGGTTTGTGAGAATTGTAGTCAGGAGGTCAGAAAATACTAGTGGTAATCAAGTCGACGGACTGTAAGTTCATAATTCGTTTATAGTTGATTGTTGACTGGCAAAGTGCCTGGAGTTTTTATCTAATTGGGATTTCTCCGTGATCATTCTGGTTGTTTATTTGTTGTTTTCATATAACTGTGGAAATTCAACTTCGAAAAATTGACTTGATTGATTAATCATCTAGAAATAATTAATAGTGACTTGTTGCAATTTAATTTTTAATTTTTAATTCCGCATAATCACCTATTCACCCTCTTTAGGTGTAATTTGGGTCGAACCTCATAATTTCACCTACAATTTATGAAAAGTTGGATACTTGTCATAAAATAACTCCAAAAATAATATTTGAAGCCAGCATAACGACTATCTTTTAATCCCATGCACACACATGGTAATTATCCAAGTATACGCATGGCAGAGCAAAACTTGCTTCAGTTTTGAGAAACAGGAGCTATGTATACGCCTGGAAAAATAGCCTATGCGTATGTATGGGTTAAAATTGCATTCCATTCTAATATCATTCATTTTTGGCCTACATTTATCATATGTTATCCGTTATTAGGCTAAAATATAATATTAAACAATTACAACACTTGTGCATAAGATTTAGATATCTTTCGATTTGAATCCAACCATAATGTTATTCTTACAAAGTATTATTGAAATTACAGATAACATGATAGTTTTGAACCAATTAGTTCTTGTGATAATACTGGTGAGAACACAACACGCAAGTGTTATATTTTCACAAGTTTTTCAAACTTTCTTTTCCCTATTATAGCTTTGCTCTTTTCCTATTCGATGAACTTTTGAAAAACTCTGACTTTCTATTGAGGTGACACCAACTCGAAGTTTACATATGTGAAATTCTTTTATTATCGTTGTTATTTTTAGAGATACTTGTACTTCGTACTAAATTTCATTAAGAGTTTTATAAACCCAACATTCCAACCATAACAACCAGCATTATTTATCAAGGAAAGGATTCTAAATTATAGTGCTGAAACTTTCCATTTGTCGAATGAATTATTTTTACCATTTGAGCCTAGATATAACTATTTATTGCCTGTTTGATCGCCATTTTTTGCCTGAAGAATTAATTTATTTATCGTTGAAATGGGCCAAATTTCTACCAAAAAAAGACGCAGACAACATTCGACTATTCCAATGTGATTTGATTTTGTCAATTACCATTTCTATCCTTCTTTTTTTGTGTAAGTATAAAAATATGGAGGGACAATTATGTCATTTTACACACCTACATAATTCAAATGGTCATTGACATGTGTCAATAATGACAATGACCAAAGGACCCGCTGTAGAGCCAATGGTTGAAATTTTTATTATAAAGGGGGTAAGAATGCCTCCCAGATAGGGGCTTGGTATAGTTAGGTAAGGTTGTCGTCATTGGTGAATTTTTAGTTAAGGAGTTTGAACTTCATTCTTCTTGATGTTGATCTTACTAATTCTCTTGCAAGAGATTTAGTTAATGGATCAACTAAATCTCTTACAAGAAAATTAGTAATGTTTAATTAATTTTCTCATAAACTCATGTTTTAAACTCGTATATCTAGACTTTTCATTATATACTTCAGTATATGCTTGTATTAAGGTGACTTGACTATTATACAATATAGGTATTGAAAAAAGATCATTTGATCCCAAAGGAATTTTATAAGAACTCTAAGTTACTCAACCTTTTTCCTTATTTCGGCCAATGCTACAAACTCGGACTCCGTTGTTGAGTGTGTAATGCATATTTGTTTCTTAGACTTCCAAAAAATCGCACTTCTTCAAGAGTAAACACCCAACGTAGTAGATTTGTTTTCTCTCGCACTAGATATCCATCTAGCATCAATATATCCTTCTAGAATTGTTGGGAACTTTGAGTATTATCATCCAAGATTTTTGGTTTTCTTCAAGTAACTAAGAACCCTCCCAATGGTCTTCCAATGTTCCGAACTTGGATTGCTAGTAAACCTACTTAGTTTACTAATAGCAAATGCAACGCCTGGTCTAGTACATTGTACCTCGTACATAAGACTTTCAATTGCACTTGAATACTTGATTTGTGCTATTACTCTTCCATCCTTCTTTATTCATTTAATACTTGGATACAAAAGGGTATTTGCCTCTTTAGTGTTCAAATATTTCACCTTATTTATCACATTCTCAACATAATGTGATTGTCTTAATGAATANATTATCATCCAAGATTTTTGGTTTTCTTCAAGTAACTAAGAACCCTCCCAATGGTCTTCCAATGTTCCGAACTTGGATTGCTAGTAAACCTACTTAGTTTACTAATAGCAAATGCAACGCCTGGTCTAGTACATTGTACCTCGTACATAAGACTTTCAATTGCACTTGAATACTTGATTTGTGCTATTACTCTTCCATCCTTCTTTATTCATTTAATACTTGGATACAAAAGGGTATTTGCCTCTTTAGTGTTCAAATATTTCACCTTATTTATCACATTCTCAACATAATGTGATTGTCTTAATGAATAGCCCCCACTATAATTTTTTAACTACGATACCTAGGATAGCATCCACTTGTCCAAGATCTTTCATTTTGAACGTGGAAGATAGAAATCTTTTTTTTTTCTTTAATCACTTCCATGTTATCACTAATAATTAACATATCTTCATTATAGAGATACACAAATATAAAAATGTTATTGCATACTTTAGTATATAAGTGATACGAACCCACGTAGCAATAACAGCTATGAAACCTACACAATATTTATTTGACCTAAAAAAAGTCAAAAAATCAATATTTAAACTTGATTAAAAAAATAGTGAATCAAGGAACCAACACAATCGCCGACAATATGTTGACCTCGTGATTACAAAACTCAAGAATCTCACTCAATTTTTTTGAACGCCACAAGAAATATTCTTATAAGTTCACAATTAGCTCGATGAAGAATAAGAAGAAATCAATATGCCTTTTCAATTAATCTCTTAATAAATTGTGTTTTTACAATGAATATAATGAGTCCTAATTATATGGAACCCATAAAGCCCATTTAGAAACGGAATCAAGCTTAAAAAATAGCAAAAGGTATCACAAAATAGATTTTTAACTTAAATGAAAGATTACACGAGATTTGGAAAATTCGCGGCTGGGAATCAACTATGGGGCCGCATAGTATAAATCTATGGGGAGCATAGATCAAATGAATTTTTCCTCTTTGGCTTTGATAAAGAGGCATGCATAGTTGTTCCCCTCCAGTTTCTCCGTCTGTAGCTTTAATCAAGTTGCTCCACTTCGTTTCAGTTTCCATGCCCAACATAAAACTTATTCATTTGTTTGTTGTGATCAATGTTTCGTCTACTGTAACTTGGGCAAGTAGTCCCATAGCCTCCTTGACTCACTTCGCTCACGACCTAGTCATGGGTCTGCTCTCAACGATCAATGGATCCTTACCTGGACTTGCATTCATATCCTGGATCACATCATCCCATCTCTCTTAAAAAGGATTTGACCTCGAATTTGTACCTACATCAGAGAGAGAAAAAATGGAGACGTTAAAAGTAACCAAAACATTATACTCATATAGAAGATCTAATTTGTAGTTATTGATCTTTTCAAGGACTTTGAATGGACCATCTTCCCGTGGTTTCAACTTTGACTTTTTTTGTTCTGGAAAACGCTATTTCCTCAAGTGCACCTAAACCCAATCTCCTGGTTCAAATGTAACGCGTTTTCGTTCCTTATTTTCTTGAGAAGCATAATGCTCATTTTTTCTCAATTTGCAACCTTACCTTTTCATGGTGTGATTTCACCAAGTCAGCCTTTTTCTTCCCATCTAAAATACCATTTTCATTCACAGGTAAATGAATTAAACCCAAAGGTGTTAGTGGATTAAAACCATATATAATTTCAAAAGGTGAGTAGGAAGTAGTAGAATCCGTGACCCTATTATATGTAAATTCTATAAATGGTAAACACTCCCCCATCTATTTAAATTCCTATTAACTATCGTGCGTAACAATTGTATCATAGTTTTATTAACGATCTCAATTTGCCTATCCGTTTGTGGGTGACAAGTAATAGAAAATAATAGCTTGGTTCCTAACTTATTCCACAAAATCCTCCAAAAGTGACTAAGAGATTTAACATCCCTATCTGATACAATGCTTCTAGGAATCCTGTGTAAGCGCCCTACTTTTTTAAAAAATAAATCTGCACTATTGGTGGCATTATCAGTTTTGTGACATGGAATAAAATGTACAATCTACTAAATTTATCTAACACCATAAATATAGAATCACTTCATTTCTTAGTCTTAGGTAAACCCAAAGAAAAATCCATAGACACATCAACCTAAGGTTCACTAAGAACAAGTAATGGCATATATAAACCCTGAGGTAGAACATTAGATTTAGACATTTTGCAAGTGATGCATCTACTACAAATCCGATCAATATCAAATTTCCTCTTAAGCCAATAAAAATGTTCACCTAACATCTCTAAGGTTTTCTTAACCCCAAAATGACCTATTAGACCTCCACTATGTGTTTCATGTACTAATAATTCTCTCATTTTACATTTAGGAACACATGACTTATTTTCTTCGAAATAAATACCTATCATGTCTAAAGAATCTATCCACAACACCATTATCACATGATTCCTATATATTTGAGAAATCGGGATCATTAGTATACATATTCTTAACTCTAGCAATTTGGCATTTAAAGAAGTTAGAAGCACGTACCTTCTTGATAAAACACTCGCTACCACATTTTCTTACCTTGTTTGTACTGAATAACATAAGGAAATGTCTCGATGAACTCCATCCACCTTGCATGTCTCTCGTTTAGCTTGCCTTGACCCCTTAAATTCTTCAAGGACTCATGGTCGATGTGAATCACAAACTCCTTTTGCCATAGGTAGCGCTTCCATTTCTCCAAAGCTCGAATAAGTGCATACAACTCCTTATCATATGTAGGATAATTGAGAGCTGCTCCACTTAGCTTTTCACTAAAGAAAGCAATTGGCCTTCGTTCCTACATTAAGACAGCTCCAATACCGATTTATGAGGCTTCACATTCAATCTCAAAAGTATTGTTAAACTAAGGTAATGATAAAATCGGTGTGGTACACAACCTATCTTTAATAGTATTAAAAGTATGCTCTTGTTTAACGTCCCAATGAAATCCTACACTTTTCTTTGTAATCTCCGTGAGTAGTGTGGCAAGTGTGCTGAAGTCTTTAACAAAACGTCTATAAACTCTAGCTAACCCATGAAAACTTCTTACCTCGATTATACTTTTAGGTATTGGCCACTCCTTGATGGCTTTGATTTTCTTCTTATCTACTTCAATACCTTTAGCACTAACGACATAACTGGTTTACTGTCGCAGGCACTCAAAAATAAAACCTTTATCTATAAGAGTGTGTTTGAGCCACATTATTTTGGAAGAATGTATTCTAAAATAGTAGATTGATGGAGAATGTGTGGTTGAAAAATAAGAAAAAGTTATTGATGTGATGAAAAATATTATTTTATTAAAGAATGAGTGGTTGAAAATGAGTAAAATATTGAAAATGAAAATTTTAATGTGTACCAAACAGGGGCTAAAAAAAAATGTAGTTGTGGAAGTAAGGATCGATCCCACGAAGAGTGATTAGTCTAATTTTATGCTATGTAAACAAAGATTGATGGGTTTTGATTATACGCAAACGTTTTAAAGAAATTAAATAATGAACAACTCAAATTAAAATATCGGAGGCAATCAAAAGAACAATCTTTGGTCTAAATCCACATCTACCATCGGAATTGTACAACTATTCATAGATGCAAATATATATCAATTCACACTTTGAATATTCACCGTTGAAATTATCGTTGAAATTATTTTCATATCTCTCCTTAATTGTAGTTAATTAGAAAACAAGTGTTCTAATTAACCCAAATTACTAAACAACCCAAGACAAGCGCTATAGATTTAATCTAGTCACAGCCTTAATAATTAGAGAGATAGATGAAGCTAAATAATACCAGCACAAGCGGTTGTATTTAATCTAGTCAAACGTTCTTCCCAAGATTTAATAATATTTGACGAAGCAAATAATTAAAACCTAGTTGCTTCATAAATTAAAAGGATCAAACAATTACAGATTCGATATTTAACTTAGCTATAGATTGGAACAAATAATAAACTAGCATGCCTCCTAACAATTAAATGCAACAATCATGAAAATAAGTACAGAAGAACATCCAATACTCAAAATATGAATTAAACAATGAAAATAATTTAGATCTCACGGTTAGATTGGTTCCGAAGCTTCAGTTTCCTTCGATCAAGTACAAAGATTTAGCTACTCATGAGAATTCTAAGAGCCAAAAAGAGAGAAAAGGGGGATGGGGGCATGTGTCTTCATTTTTTGGATGGTTTTAGGGTTTAAAAAAATTGAAATTTGTTTCCATAAGTGTTTGAGTCAAATTCGGAAACCAGATTTCGTGCACCGGGAGTGTACTATGCGACCGCATATTACAAATGCATGCAGTCGCATAGGTTATTTGAAATTCAGCCTTCATTTCTCTGAAACCATGTATTCGATCGCATAGGTATTAATGCTATGCGACCGCATCGCATTGATATCTATGCAATTGTTGCGTTTCAGCCCTCAAACTTCGTTTTCTCGATTCGTGGTTTCTTTTCTAGTTTTTCTTCTTCCAATGCTTCATGTCTTCTATTAATTGGTCTTCAAATCTTTCACATCTTCATTTTGCCTTCCGAGTCATCTTTTGAATATTTGGATTTGGTCCATGAGCTTTTATTTTCTTTCACTTTAGTCATTTTTTGCCTGTTTCTTCTAAATTCCACCATATTCATCCAATTGCAACCTAAATCAAAATATGAGAGTAATGAGTACATTTATGTATTAATTAATCACAAAAGCATAAGATAAAGGGACGAAAAATATAACATTTTACATCCTCTTCAATAACTACGGAAAACAACTTTTTCCATACAAAATGTGCACTTTTTAAAGTTAGCATAAAGCTGTTCTTGTCTTAAGACCACAAGCACCCATTTCAAATGTCATATATGTTCATTTAGATCCTTACTATATACCAAAATGTCATCAAAGTAAACTACTACAAATTTATTTATGAATGCACGTAAAACATGATTCATTAGTCTCATAAATGTGCTAGGTGCATTAGTAATTCCAAATGACATGAATAACCACACATACAACTCATATTTAGTTTTAAGAGTGGTTTTCCATTCATCTCCCTCCCTCATCCTAATTTGATGATAACCACTTTTAAGATCACTTTTACTAAATTTGCATAATCCATATAATTCATTTAACATATCATCTAACCTAGGAATATGATGATGATACTTTAACGTTATATTGTTGATGGCCTTGCAGTCGTGTTACATCCTCCAAGTTTTATCTTTCTTTGGCACAAGCAACACTGACATGACACATTGACTATACTCTTCCCTACATATACTTTGCTTATCAATTCTTCCACTAGCCTTTGAAATTCCTTAGTCTCATCGGGATTACTCCGATAAGCCTTCATGTTTGGAATGATAGCTCCAGGTACGAAGTCAATTTGATGTTCAATGTCTCGAATGGATGGTAGACCACTAGGCATATCCTTCAGGAACACGTCTTCGAATTCTTACAATAAATAAGTAGCCAAACTAGGAATTGGTGTATTAGATTCCTCAAGATTGATGAATGACTCTTTATAAACCAACAAGATCATAGGCCGGTTCTCAACTACTGCCCTCTTCAACTTACTCCCTTTTGCAAGGAAATTCACTTTTCATTTTTCTCTCATTTCATAAGACTCTTTTTCTTTCCTTTCTCGTGGGTCTACTACTTTTTCCTTACTTTTAGTCACCTCACTATTTTCTCTCTTGATCTCTTGTTGTGAAGAGTCAATCTCATTCCCTTTTTCTCTCAATTTGTTTCCACATTTTTCAACTCGATTTGATCTTCATACACTTGTTGTGGTGTCAACAGCACAAGAATAATAGATTTTCCATCTTTTGTAAAGTTGTACCTATTTTTATACCCGTCATGAATCACCTTTCTATCATATTGCCATGGTCACCCCAACAAAATATGCCCAACATGCATAGGAACTACCCCACACATCACTTTATCATGATACCTCCCAATTGTCCATAACCTCTCCACATTCATTCAACTATTGCAATTTGTAAGGCCTAGGATGTTTTAGCATAGTTAATCCCAATTTCTCAACAAGTGTTGTGCTAGCCACATTGATACAACTATCCCTATCAATAATCATACTACATACATTTTTGTTGACGTGGCATCTTGTATGAAATATGTTCTCCATTTGTTGTTCTAAGTCATCCACTTTGACTTGAGCACTAAAAGCTCTCTGTGTAACCAATAGCTCTCCCACTGCATACTTCACTTCATCACCATTTCTAGCATCTTCCAATTCCGGCATGTCATCATATTCACCCCATCTTCACTCATCGCTTTTTCATTGTTGCGCAAGATCATCGCCCTCTTATTTGGAATTAAGAAGTAACGTGTCCTGATCCCAAGCACCTAAACACTTGATATCCCGATTCCTAGAGGGTTGGGAATCTACCTTGGGTGTAGCTTTGCTAGCAACTCTCTCTCTTTCCTTCGGTAGCCCAGTCCTACTTTTTGAGTAGCCTTGTCACCTTCACTTTGGTTTCCAAGAAAAGCTAGAACCTGTGAATATCTAGTTGTCCCCTTCCTCTTCAATTGCCTTTTCACCTTCATAGCTACATGCAACATGTCTTCCAACTCCACATAATGTCGCAACTCTACCGCTTAGCTATATTCCTATTCAAACCATTCAAAAATTGGGCCATGGTGGCCTCCATATCCTCTTAACATTTGCTCTAATCATTGCAATCTCCATCTTCTTGTGATAATCTTCCACACTCCTAAAGCATTGGTAGAGGTTTTGCAAGTTTTGATGAAGCTCCTGATAATAATGGTTTGGCACGAACCTCTTCCTTATGATAACCTTCAATTCTTCTCATGTATTAATAGGACTCTCACAATTCCTCCTCCTAGATGTTACTACTTGATCTCACTAAATGACAGTATAATCTATAGATTCAAGTACCGCAATATTTACATTCTTTTCCTCTAAGTAACCGTGGTAATCAAATATCAACTATACTTTCTTTTCCCACTTCAAGTAGGCTTTCGGATCACTCTCCCCTTTGAGTGAAGGAATTGTCAACTTGATATTGCCCATCCTTCGATTAACACAATCTCCAACAAGATATCTACCCCTCCTTTCATTCTTAACTCATCTATTCATCATTCTTCCTAACTCGACATCCACTAATGTATCCTCATTAATATCTCTATTTGCCTCCCATTCACAAGCATAATCCATTCTATGATCCCACTTTCCTTGCCTTCTTGCATTAGGAATTTCTCTAGGTTGTTCCCTACGGATATTAGTAAGCAACGTATCTTGCCTATCCATTATATCTCTTACATCCTTAAATAGCCTTTCAAACCATCTATCCCCTCACCCGATATGTTGACTTGGTTATTATTCTCGTTTGAAGTAGAATTGCTTCTACCCGACATCCTAAATCTAATTTAATATTTTCCTCACATTTATACGCTCGTGTATCACTCAAATTAGCTTTTCCCTCTATAGTCTCACTACTCTATCTTTTTCCAACCAATGCTTTCTTGCAAGTGTTTCAAAGAACTAATTTGAGCTCAATCAAAATTAATCCTTGTAGAGTTTCAAACAAAGATTTGAGTAAGAAAAACCGCATAGTGTAAATCTATGCGATCGCATAGATCAAATGAATTTCTCCTCTTTGGCTTTGATAAAGGGGCATGCAGTCAGGGACGGACGCAGACTTTTTATTCTAGGGGGGCACAATCAAACTTTCGTAAAGTGACGAAAAATTTCTTGAGAGAAGGTTCTGATAATGGTATACTCCTCAGAATCATATTTAACAATTACAAGTAAGAAGTGCCTCAAACAATCATAAGCTTCAATAACCGCACATCACTTGTACTCATTCTTGCAGATCTTATAACTTGTCAGGAGCATTAACTAACTCTTTTGCCTGACTGAGAACAAGCAGCAGTTCATTATAGAGGAACAAACACGGCCACTGAATCACATGAATCACAAGGCCACAAGATTGTTAATCTGGAGCATTATGCACTACAAAATGGGTACCAACAGCAGTTTGGATATTCCTCCAATAATGTCTCAATTGCAATGTACCCACACTAGATAATTTACAGAAGAGAAGTGAAAAATTCTTCCTCATAGACCAAAAAGCAGCACCAAGTATTGGAGCATATCAAAATGCACTTGCGCATGGCTTCTTCCAGAGGCTTGGTGCCCAGTTCCTGCCATGCTTGCCTAACACATCAAAGACATGCATAGTTTCACTAAGTCAGATAGGAGATCTTCAGTCCAATGTAATTAATATTCATCATAAGTTAAAAGAGTAGGCAAATAAGCCATATAACACATATCAAAGAAATACATGATAATCCATTTCTATCTAGTGCACCTTATTTATAGCTATGATAGTGACAATTAGAAAGCAACAAAGCACAACCTAAATACTAAAACCTTATCTCGTCAGTTCCACCAAGTTCTCTTGCACCATATAGGACAATATTTGCTCTATTTAATAGCCTGTTCAGTTTAACTAAATTTATGCATTATAGTTCCAAATTCATATAATAACCTTCCATCATTTTCCCAAAAAATAAGCCAATCCAAATAGCTTCCATTTAAATCCATTTAAATTTTCACATCAAAGTTTAAGAGACATTACACAAAATGGAAAATAAACAAGTTTAAAATAATGAATGAATACAAATGGTGAACCCAAGATTTCAACTCCCGGCACAAGAAAATTAAACAAGTTTGAAATTTATAGTTCCATTTTGAACCATCATTAAAGTAGGTATTCAAATTGTGGTAAATAGACTCCATTTATAATAGAGTTAAAGACAATTAATCTGAGAACGAACCTATCATAATCTTATAATTCAAAAAACTACAATGTTCTTTGCAACTGCAATTAATTCAACAGAAGACATGGGAAAACCTCAATACATTAGCAATTGCAATTAATTCAAACAACATTTCTAATATTAAAAAATAGTTCAAATCTAGTAAAGCAGGAGAAATCAGGGCAAGGATTTCAGAGACGAACCCGTGTTCCCTTTTGCTGCTGGATTTCAGACCCGTCTTCGAGCAAGGCAAGGAGTTCTATCTTCTCACACCGACGAAAATGGGAACCATGGGAAGAACTCCGAGACTCTGGATTCTAGCCTGGCCGAGTAGCATTTTCCTTCTTCACAAAAAAAAAAAAATAAATAAAAAATAAAAAAAATGCCTTCAAAATCTAGTGGGGGCACGTGCCCCACTAAGCCCCACTGTAGATCCGCCAGTGCATGCAGTCGCATGCCCTAGACAACTATGCGGCTGCATAGTTGTCCCCTATAGTTTCTCCGTTCGTTGCTTGAATCTAGTTGTTCCACTTCGTTTAAGCTTTTATGCCCAACATAAAACTTATTTCTTTACTTGTTGCGATCAATGTCTCGTCCATGGTATCTTGAGAAATCAATCCCATAGCCTCCTTGACTCGCTTCGCTTGCGAACTAGTAATTGGTCCGCCTTCAACGATCAATGGATCCTTGATCGGACTTCCCATTGTATCCTAGATCACATCAATAAGCATTTATCAAATAAGTTATGAATAAAACCATATGACATAATAGTAGAATCAAAATTCTCAGGCTATTTTTTAAGTGTTTGTTTTAATTCATATAAAATTTTTACTAATTTGCATAATTTATGTTCATTTTTGGTAGAATAAACTTTTTGGTCGTTCTATATAGAACTTCTCATAGAGATCCCCAATTAGGAATGTCGTTTTGACATCAATTTGATGAACATGCAAATCAAATATTGATGCTAATGTAGATAAGGGGTTATTTTAACTACACGAGCATATGTGTCAAACTAGTCAATTCCTTCATTTTGTCGATATCTCCTAGTATCTAGCTTTATAGGGTATTGAGTGTACCATTTGAATTATATTTCTTGAAAAAAAGGATAGTTCAACCCTAATAACACCTATAGGCAGTAATAGGTGTATAATGCAGAATTAAAATAACTGACGAATTAAACAGCAACAAGTCACTTTTTAATTCTTTTCTAGATGATTATTCATACAAGTCAGTTTAGTCCTAAGTTTAAATACTGTAGTTTGTATGATCAATCAATATAATGAAAGCAGTAATAAACACAATAATGATCACGAAGAAACCTAATTGGGAAAAACTCCGAGCACTTTGCCAGTCAATCTTATAAACGAATTTAACAACTTACAGTCTACCGGACTAGACGACCCATACTATCTGATCTTCCGACTGCACTCCTTGCAGCTCTCCGTGGATCCCCGTGCTTCCCTACACCAATCCTTAGCTGCTGTTACCAAAGCTTTTCGTGGAATCTGCTACCCTACATCACTCCAAGCCTTTTGAATTCTTCCATCTCCCATGGATCACGAAGATCAACTCGTTCTTCACAGATAGGAACTCTTGTCAACTTCTTTTGATCTTCAGCAACTTTGATAGATGTATAGGAAGTAGTGGTATGTTTTGGATAGAAGCCTGCTGATTCTAGATTGTAATCCCAGTATTATTAATGTATTTAACATGTAGATCCTCCAATGATGACCTCTTTTCTTGTTGTTGCATCTCTGATGGATTGTCCTTTATCTCATATCCCTGACACTGATTATTAAATCACGAGAAGTTGGGATGTTTGTTCAAACTTGGATGATAGTTTTTGGGGTAAGGATTGTTTTGTTGCCTTCGAAAATATTGTGCATAGTTCACTTCTCCAGGCTGAACTATGTTAGGAGAAGCTAGAGGGCGATTGGCATTAATATGATCTGCCCTACAACCTACACAAACTGGGGTCAACTGGTGTACCTTATTCATAGACTAAGATTGTCAAGTTTCTTTGTTATTGCTTCTATCTATACTGCTAATGATGTCCTTGCATTAATATTATGCATACTAGTGATTTCTTAGGCATCATCAATTTCCACCTTCATCATTGAACCATCTATTGAAGCATGTGCCATATTGCGAAACTCAGGACGCAGTCCATAATAGAAGAGATATACCTATGCCTACTTAGGAATGTCAAGATTTGTACAATTCCTAAATGAGTTCTTGATCCTTTCCCATTCTACCAGACATATCTCGAGATCCCCCTGTTTAAAAGTATGAACTTCATTATGAATTCGATGGACTAGATATGGCCGGAAAAACTTCATGGTGAATTTTTGTATTATGTCATTTCACAATATGTAATAAATGGAGCCATTTTCTTGGGCCCTCCTCCAAGGTGTGAGAGAATATGCACTTTCGAAATATATGTGATGACATCCTCTTTTGGCTGATGACTTTGCACATCAGAAAAGCTTGATTATACTCATATGGATTTTTTGTAGCTTTTTTGAAGAATTTGATGTCATGATGATTCTGAAAGAGATTGATGGCATCAACTCAAATGTGGAAATTAGCCTATCCAAAGGGCGAGTAGACGATTGGAAGTTGAACTGGTGCAGGCACTGGATTCACATAATCCCCCGACTAATATTCAGCCCTTGTTGGTGATTGGTCTATGTTTATCTGGTGGTGTTTGTTGAATTGGATCTTGTATCCAATTCTGATTCTCAGACATTGCTCTTGTTTCTCTTTGTTATCTTCTACGCTGTCTGAATATTCTTTCGATCTTGAGACCCAATGGTAGGAGCTCTACTTTTTCAAAATCTTGTACTATAAACTTGTAAAAAATATCATCTTGTATTCTCGAACTAAACAAATTGAGATTATATACCACATTTTAAGAGATTATGCACAAATAAGAGATATTGCAATATAATTAGATAATACAGAAAATTAATTGGACGAGTTTATACCATGCTTGGGCATGGTTCAAAATAGAAAGATCATGTTTCCTTTTCTCTCCTTGGTAAAATGGAATGCAATCTTTTTACACTCTATATTGTGAGTTACATCTATAAAAAGTCTAACCTAGTCCTTATCCTACTTTAAGCATAAAACAGAGAATTTACATTGAAGAAATGAGATTTCAATGTTTAGGTCGAAGATTAAAGTGAAAATTTTGAGTTTTCAAGTTCTTCAACGTATTCCTTACCTCGGGTGATGTTGTTTCTATTTATTTTGTGTACTTTACATATGTTAATGGTAGGCTAAATAACGTTATTTATTGGATGAATGATGAACCCTGTTGATTTATAGTTTTTAAATCAAGACTTATCATTTCTTTAGTTAATTCTAGTGTTCGTGATTGAATATGCATTAATTATGTGTTGATTGAATGTTTAGCCATTATTTAGACTATTAGTTGCTGATTTGTAGTGTTGCGAGACTCGCAATAAGTAGAACACTGCATATTAACACATGGGCAATATATTTTAGAAACAATGTTAAGAGCGTGTGCAATCGTGTGTGATAATCATGTGATTGAATGCATGATTTGCATATGAATTCAGATTAGGAATATGATCTGATCGGATCGTGTTAAGGATAAATTTAATATGGCTTGGAAGAGAATATTAGATATTAATGGGTTATTGATTGTCGTGAACTTACTACATTATTACTTGTTAACAATCTCGTACTCTTGCGGGTTTTGTCTGAATAATTTTTGGAGCCATTGTCGGGGAATAAAGATTTTAATTCTAGTTTATTAGTTTATATTAGATTTGATATTTTCTTTTGTTTTAGGCTATTCATTTTACTACCTATTTTCTTTTTGTTTTATTAGTTATCACATATGATAGATATATGCTTAAAAGATAAATGATGACTACTTAGTGTTTGTTTCATCCGTAAAACTTGTGCACAACGACTAGTGGCCAAAATATATTCATCTTTGATAGTAAACAATGTAACAGAATTTTATTTCTTACTAAATCATAATACAAGTGTGAAGCCTAAAAAGGAAAAATTTCACTAGTGCTCTTACGATCAATTGTACAACCGGCCCAATTGGCATCTGAATAGCTAAGTAAATAAATAGAAGTGCCTTTAGGATACTGAAGACCTAATGTTTTAGTACCAGTAAGATATCTAAAAATTCATTTCTTTAAAATAAAGTATCTGGAATATCAATAAGTTTAAACTAAATATGAAAATTGTATCTTTAGAAAAATACATAATGAGCTAACTAATTAAATATCATATATTTGAACGAATTAAACTAACTAATAAATTTGAAAGACATAAAAACTTAATATTTATTTTTCTTCAATCCACTTGGCAGCTCGCATCACTATCCTGCAACAAATCCAAATCGACCCGAACTAACCTGTAAAATTATTGTAAGAGTATTTTAAATACCGAGTAAAATACATGCAATTTTCATACACAATTATATAACAATCAATTAAACACTTCATACCACTCTTCTCTTATGAGTTATATTGGTGACTAAGTGAGACACCCATTTTAGGTCATCCTAAATTTCCAAATGATTTCATATTTTTTTATATAAAGAATCCAAAGATCCACCGACAATTTATACATATTTGATTGAATACATAAAAGTTTAAGAAAAATAGTTCGCTTATACATGAGTATCTTACCTCTTAGATCAAACGAATTTTCGAAAGAAAATATAATTACCCGTCCCAAACTCCTAAATTTCACAACTTCGTCAAAATAATACAAATCAGCTTGCTTTAATGCCTTGATGTACTTTACCTTTCTATGCCATTTTCTTTTCTTTATTTGTTTCGTGGTGAAAAATCTCCACCTCCATGGCGTGTGTATATATATATACACAAAACATTGTATATAATTTAAATTCTAGTGTGATTAGACTCTGTTTGACACACATTATACATTCTTTCAAAATTCATTTTCAACCACACATTCTTTAATAAAATAATATTTTTTTTATCACATTAATAATTTTTCCTTATTTCTTAACTACATATTTCCCATCATTTTACTATTTAAAATAAATTATTTTCTCAATAATATCCATCAAACACACCTTAGGATTTGCAGTGACAGGTCCATAGTCTCACAAAGAAGTTGGACAATAACATTTGTAAAATAAAGATTGCAATTAAACTTATCAAAAATAGAATTATATCCCTACACGTGGCTGCCACCGTCAACTTTAAAATCAATAACCAACTTAATTAAATGCTAATAAATGATTAATTCTTTAAAATTCAATATTTTAGTTCTAACTTATTCGAATTAACTTTTTTCAAGTCGAAAATCTCTAATTAATTATAAGCTACAATAAGAGTCATCGATATACTAAAAAACTAGCTATATCAAAATATAATTATTTGACAAAAAAATATAAGACCTTGAAGCCTTTTTCACTATAGTCCTTAAACTTCCAAATTATATTAAAAAGAATCTAGAAAAAGTAATTTTAGTCAATAATATTTTCTGGGACGTTACAATCCCACCTCCTTAAAATGAATTTTATCCTCGAAATTACCAACGTTCAGGTCCTCTATTGCCCATTCCTGAGTTAAAGCAAAAATTCTAGCCTTTTCGTTCTTTTCGTGCTCATCATCTTTCTTCAAGGGGTCTTTCTTGTAGTTTTTAAAAATATGACCTGCCTTACCGCGTCGATACTACACATGTTTTCAAAACAGACATATACTCCTATGCATCCTGTTGCACTTTGGATAGAGCGAAACGGCTTGTCCAAATCTTGATCCGATGTTAAACTTTTATGTTTTGTTCCTTTCCTTTCTCTTCATTCGACCCATCCTATTCTCGTTTTCCTAATGACTCGGTACCTTGCTGAAAAGTTTGGTCAATCTCTAATCTATTTAAGATCGCCTGGGCAATTTGCAAAACCCAACTATAGGTGGTGAATTCATGGGATGCCATTACTCCATCAATATGAGGACGGGTCCTAGTTTGAATCTCCTTACTTTCTTATCATTTGTATCTAATATGTGTGGTGCGTAGCTAGAGAGTTGTTTGAACTTTCTTTCGCATTTCTCAAGCTTCGTCTTCCCCCATTTAAGCTGAAAATACTATGTCTCATTTCGATCTCCTAGGGCTTTTGAAAAGTATTTTCCAATCACTTCTTCCTTAAATTGTGCCCAAGTCAGAGCACGTTGTTGTGCTTCTGTTTTAGTGTGCGAGGTAGACTCCTACCAATGACCTGCTGTATTAACCAACATGAACTCCGTACATAATACTTCTTGAGCATCATTTCATGAGATATATTTGAAGATTCACTCCATTCCTTTTATCCATTTTTCAGTTGCTGGTGGGTCTGCCTTATCGTCGAAGGTTGGTGGTTTGTCATGACAGAACTTCTCAACAATTGAGCTGGTGTTGTTAGCTGTTCCATTATGGGGACTATCCTGTGCTTGTTCCCTACCCAGATCATGTACAATCCTCAACAAGTCACTGATGACTGTAGCTTGGTGTTGTTGTTGTCTCGACATTTTCTTAACACACACACATATATAATGTAAATCTCTAATGGTGAAAAACTTATTAAAAAAAAACAATCCTAAAATCTTTACACGTAATATTTTGTTTCCTATATATTTTTACACGTAATATTTTGTTTCCTAAACAAAGTGAATAACATCTATTTCTAATCTCTATAAGTCCTACGAATCTTCTTTGGTGGAGTCTCATCATTTGAGGGAATGCATGACTTCGGGCTTAGACTCTGTAACCAAATCACTAAAGTTTTGTGGCTCGAATTCTTGCTCGGGGTACTCCCCCGGCTCTAGTTTGATTTCCTCTTTTGATTTAGGCTCCTCTTTTGGGTCTTCTTCAGGCTTCTCCTCTTGCTCTGGTGCAGGCTCATCCTCTAGCTTTGGTCTCGGCTCTAGTTCATGCTCCTCCTCTGGCTCTGGCTCTGGTTCTGGTTCTAGGTTCTGGCTCCTGTTGTCTGTGATTCCATAAAATTATAATATCTACAATTTAAAATCACAGTGATATAGACCATTATCCTAAGGAAGGAGGTCATAAGTGGACCATTTAAATCCCAATCTCTTTTCAAAGAGTTTAGGTTTTTTGGAGAAAACACTTCAACGTGGCGAATACGCGGATCAAGAAAATTCAAACAATAAGTGGAACTTCAGACCTCTTTAAAATATTAATTTTCTAATTGGTAAGTTTTAAAATAGCACCCGAAAACTAGAGCTAAACAAATAAGGATGTAGAATCATAATTTAAAATCAAATTGAAGTTTAAAACTATTATTTAAATATTTAAAACAATCATTAATATACAACCCTTTCAAATGAAAAAAAAAATCTGGAATTTTTTTTAAATGAACATTGCGAGTCATTGTTTACGTGAACATTAGTTCACTATTCAAGCGAACAATTCTAGTATTGTTCACGTGAACAATATCACATATTGTTCAAGTGAAATAAAATCCCTTTTTTTTAGTCTATAGAAAAGTATAATCTTGTTTTGATACCATACTATAACACCTCAAATTTTTTTTCTAAATTCTAGAGCGTTACCAAAGACTTAATTTTCTTTATGTGAAATGTGGAATGATGAAATTTTATTTCTTTAAAATAAAAGAATTGGAATATTCATAAATTTAAACTAAACATGAAAAATCTATCTTTAAAAAAAATATAATCACCTAACTAATTAAATAACACGTCCTTGAACGAATTAAACTAACTAATAAATTTGAAAGACAAAAAAAATTTAATGTTTATTTTTCTTCAAACCACTAGCAGCCCTCATCACCATTCCGTTACAAATCCAAATCGATCCATAATCTGTAAAATTATTGTAAGAGTTTAAAATATCAAGTAAGATACATGTAATTTCCATACACAATTATGAATTATAAAACAATCAATTAAATACTTCATACCACTCTTTTCATATGGAGTATATCGATGACCAAGCGATACACTTATCTTGGTCATCTTGAATTCTCGAAAGATTTCATCTCTTTATAAAGAACCCGAAAATTCAATGACAGTTTATTCATATTTAATTGAATATATAAGTATAAGAAAACAAACCACTTGCATATAACTATTTTACCTTGTTAGATCAAAATAATTTTTGAAAGAAAATATAACTCCACGTCCCAAACTCCTAAATTTCACGACTTCGTCAAAACAATAAAAATCAGCCTGCTTTATGCCTCCAACTTTCTAAATCTCTCTACCATTTTCTTTTCTTTATTTGTTATGTGGTGAAAATCTCTGCCGGTGTAGATATTATAAGACAAAACATGGTATATAATTTAAAGCTAGTGTGATTAGAATTTAAAGTGCCGTGTCAAGTGGCAGACTCAGCATTGAAGTTCAACTCGGATGGACGTTGACCGGTCAACGTCGAAAATCAGCGATCGTAAGAGCGATGTCGTTTATTAATATTTAATTAAATAATATTAAAAATTACTCGAAGTGAAAAGTGTCAACATTCAAAAATTCAATTCCAAATCCAAATTTCCAAATTTCCCAATTCCCAATTCCAACCCTAAATCCAATTCCAACTCCAACCCCAATTCCAAATTCCAATTCTAATTCCAATTTTAATTTCCCCCAATTTCAAATTCAATTCTCCCATTCCAATTCATAAATCATATATGAAACAACACTGAAAACTATTATAAATCATGATTTCAAAACTCATAAATAGATAATAACACGAAAAAAAATGATGGACGGAATTGAGAAAACCCACGGTGTCGCGGTCGTAAACAGTGGCGAAGCTCCAGCCGTTCACACTGGCGGCCAGTCGGTGGTCGTGAGGATTCACCGACAGGCAGACTGCGGATGGGAGAAGATGGTCGGCAATCATTCAGTGGCGGAACTCGGAATCGTCGTTCGCGTCGAAGCCTTGAATTGAAGGAAATGATTTTGTTTCCAAAAGTACTTAATTTCAATTGGGGGAAAAGGGTTGGGCTCATGGGCTGGACTTATATATAATTAAGTATTGGGCCG
>CAIGRH010227801.1:0-10663 GCA_903798295.1 Fraxinus nigra | reverse complement strand
GTGATACATTGGAATAAGTTTAACTTTACTCCAGAGAGATTGTTAAATAATATAGGAATATTGATTCTTCAATATCTTAATCGTGTGTCAATGTGTAGAATTAGGTTTGGAGAAGAATATTACATAGTGATTCGTGATCCTAGTACATTTGAAAAACCCCAAATACATTCAACATTGATTGCATTTAGTTTAGTTAAATTATCTATCATTGCATCATTTAATTCATCTAGTTATAACTCGACTACAACAACAATTCAATTTTATTGTTTCAGTTAAGGTTACTATAATTAGAATTAGAATTATTCAATATCTATGGAAACGATACTTGGACTCAAAATCCATTTTACTACTTGTTAACGAACTGTACACTTGCGATGATTTGAATTAGACATATTTTCGTGAACAATTAGTATTATATTTAATAAATTTATGGTACGCTTGAAGCGTGATGTATTCGATTTTAATATAAAAATCTCCAAATGAAAATGGAACAACTAGTAAAGATGATCACATTAAGAAGACATATACTCTTGATAATTATTTAAACATATCAAATTATTTAACCCCAAAAGAGGTTTTAGGTACCTGATAAGCTGAAAATTGAGACATCTCAATGAGTTATGTCATTATACAAAATAAATAGAATCGAAAAGAAAAAGTTGTTAACAACACTTTTGTACATGATGTACTGTTTATATATCGAAATAAATTTATTGAAGCATATTGATTGAAGAAATGATTGGCCAAATAAATAGGCGCAATCACATCAAATTGAATTTATTAGATAAATATGAAATTTCTGGATCTACAATTTGAACATTTATAGATGTATATTTATGCGAAATGAATATAGAAAAAGTAAAGTCATAATATGAAATGTACGGCCCTTTTATAATGAATTTCATTTAAAATTATATAATAGATAAATTATCGTTGATGGATGTAATCACAAGTCTCTATTTCATTAGCATGATAATGCATGAAATTTGATATGTATGTAATAAATGTGATTATATGCAATTTATTTTGTATGCTTTTGATAGTATCTTGAAAGGATTTAATATGCGTGAAGAATAATTCAAGTGATATTATCATGATGAGGGAGAGTAAATATATATTATACTCTTTTCCCTTGATCGACATTTTTCTCATTGAATTTTTCTGACAAGGTTTTTAATGAAAACAATATTTGTGGTGTATTCAAAAGAATATATGTACTATTTTTCCTTCATTGTGATTTTTCCTATAAGGGTTTTCCTAATAAGATTTTAAAGAAACATATTCTTTGTATAATGAATGTCCATAACTAAAAGGCATTAACCATCAAAATAATACTGTGATATGTATGAGATTCCCGAAGAGCTATTTTTTGAATTATCAAGTTTTGTCTTACTAGATCTTCTTGAAGACATTAACGTACAACACATCTATATTCAAGAAATTAGTTCAAGAGATTGGAATGCCTCGACTCGAAATTACCAGTGATCAACATTATTGGAAGTAGCTGTACTCTTTCTCCTCGTGAGTTTTCCTAATAATGTTTTAATGATGCTGCATTTATTTTTAATACTTCAAAATAACCGTACTCTTTTTCCTTCGTTTGATATTTTTTTTCCATTGAATTTTTATCAAACAAGATTTTAACAAGACATATTTTATAAGAAAAAAATACTCTTGTACAATCATTAGTGGTTGCAAATTTTACAACCCATTAATGACGGTACATGTAGCACTTTTCATTTTGTAATGTGTCATTTAAGGGGGATGTTGTAAATGGTAAATTTATTAGTGAATGACAATTATACCTCATCAACACTAAAAATTATTACCACTGTATTCCTAATCTTTCCCTATAAATATGAAACTTTGGTTTTCAATAAAATACACGTAAATCTATTGTCTTCTCTCTTTTGTTTTCTTTTTTTCTCTCTCTAGTTTATAACAAATTTTTAATTACTTTTTTTTTATAAAAAAATTCGTGGTAATTTGTGTTAGAATTTATAACATATATAGCCATCCCAACTCAAATACTGTTTTTCGTCCGAGTTTTTTTCACAATTTTTCCATGTTACATTGGTGACTGGACTCTGCTTTCAAGACAGTTTTGGTTCCCACGTGATCAAACTTCAGGTTTTTACACCCTTAGACGTAATAGTAATACAATTGCATTTTCCCCACCTCCCGAGTTCATATCTTTGGTGCCAAATTTGCCGCTATTCTTCAATAAATTTTAACATGACTAAAATTTTGACGTGTCACAATTTAGAGACGACACCTATAAATTTATCTTTAAAATTGTGACGTCAAAATTATAATACGGTGTCAAAATTTTATGGAAGACCATCGACGGAGATTGTAGATCTAGGCTCCCGCCAACCCCCTTTCAACAAGGGGAAGAGAAGGAAGTGACTCATATTACTAGATCCACAGCCTAGAAAAAAAAACACTCTTTGAATTGTAGGAACACAAATTGTAGGAACTAGAAGTCCTCCGTATGTAACTTCGATTGGAAATTTGGCCAAACGGCTTAATAATTCGATGAATGAAAGCCATGAATGGCCTAAGCCAATGGTATCAATATATGTTCAACGCAATAGTACAATATGCCAAACGGCTTAAGAAGCCACAATTATTTCAAGAACATGCACGACCCTCACCACAATACATAGAAAGACACACCAAAATAAGCAATACTAAGCAATAGAACACCTAATACATCATCAATCAGTAAACATAGGAACCCAAACGTATTGAAAGTGTAGGAATTTACAATCCCAAAGTATACCATTATATTTTACAAATGTAAAAAAAAAAAAAAAAACACTCTTTGAATTGTAGGAACACAAATTGTAGGAACTAGAAGTCCTCCGTATGTAACTTCGATTGGAAATTTGGCCAAACGGCTTAATAATTCGATAAATGAAAGAATGGCCTAAGCCAATGGTATCGATAAATGTTCAACGCAATAGTACAATATGCCAAACTGCTTAAGAAGCCACAATTATTTCAAGAACACGCACGACCCTCACCACAATACATAGAAAGACACCAAAATAAGCAATACTAAGCAATAGAACACCTAATACATCATCAATCAGTAAACATAGGAACCCAAACGTATTGAAAGACCCTCCTAGTAACTAGTAATCAAACGATAGGGTCTTCTGTACCTTGAAGGTAGTGGAGGATCTCAAACTTTGAATTTGATTGCCCTCTTCCTCGACAGGATCTACACTCCAGTTCAATTGATTGACACCAAAAGTCAGTACATCAATACTCTCTTCTGCCTCTTTTGATATTTTCAATTCTTGGACAACCCCAGGATGAGTCTCCATATATTGCGCCAACGTCTCTTTCACATCTTCTTTGTACACTAAGCGAATCCCACATCCTCTTGGCTTGATCCATGCTTCTTCCATTGTCCTAATTGTAAGACATCCCTCTATTTTAGCCCAATCATCTGACTTAAATTTCGGAAATAGACGCTGGAAAAGATGGAATGATACATAGCCTATCCAGACATGAGCAGATTCATAGTTCTCTTCCAGCTTAGTGGCAGTTTGAGTGATATTAGCCGTGAACTCCACATGATCCCGGCTTATCAATTTGAACGTGACCCCTATTTTTGATTTTGGTTCCAGACGCTCAAAAACGATTGAAACTGCAATCCCAATGACATTCTCATGCCAATTTGGAGTTAAAGGGATGGTTACTGAACGACCCATCTTTTGGTAACTGAACCACTCTGGAACCTCCCTTCCAGGAATGAGTATACTAAATCGACTATCCACAACAGCTTGTCCCTGTAACAAGAAATCAAGTGAAATTAACACTTTCCGAGTTTTTATAATTACATTTATACAAGTCTGAATACATTATTATTGATATAAAGGTGATTGAATAATTCGTGCAGTGGATTGGAAAATTAATGAATACATGGATTTATCGTTAACCAAATTAAACTTAGTAATGTATTAAATCCCACGTTTACTCTAAGAGTGAATCAAAGAATCAGCATTCATAATTACTAAATCTATGTGGAAAGAGGAATTGCTCTTAGACGTGTACTGGAAAAGAGAGAATTTGGAGAGCAACCTGAAGTAGAGAGTGTAGCAACTTATCAGAACCATTACGGTTCTCCTCATTTTTGAACAGTTTGAAGCAATTGTGAAATGAAACCTTCCACAAGAAGTCATGCTTTTCAGAGAGATTAGCCAAGCTTTCTAATGAATGGCAATCATCTGCATCCAGTACAGCTATACATTTTGGAAAATCCGGCAGTGCTACAAGAGTTGTGCAACTTTCCAGTTTCAGGATTTTGAGTCGTGGAAGTTCAGAAATTTTTGCAGGAAACTTTACGAAGTTATTTCTGCTCAGATCTAACTCTTCCAAAGATGACAAGCTGCCAAGATCAGCTGAAATTTCCTCAAGTAGATCGCAGGAACTGAGATCCAATTTTCTTAAGGAACATAAACCTGTTAAAGATGGTCGGGGTGGAGGCAAAGAACCTTTTGTCTGGTTACTACTGGAAAGTCTTAATTTTTGCAACGGTAACATGCCAGTTATAGAAGAGACTGATGACTCCAGATTACCCGAAAACAGAGAACTCCGAGATTTTGGCCGCCTGCATCTACTGAATGACAAGATATTCAGGTTCATCAAACATGTAATTGACGGTGGTGGTTGTGTAATAGCAGTTCCATCTACAAGAAGTTCTGCCAAAGATTTGACTTGTCCCAGGTTTTCTGGCAATTTTTCCAGCTGTGAGCAGTCAGAGAGATTGAGAGTTTGCAAATTTTTGAAATCACAAATGCTGTTTGGAAGACTTTTTAGGTTTTTGCACTTGCTGAGATTTATCAAAACAAGGCCAGTAATGTTGCTGATTGACGAGGGTAGCTCTTTTATTGCAGTCCCCTCCAAATGAAGCTCCGACAAGCATTTCATTTCTCCAGTCACTTCTGGAAATTTTTCTAATTTTACACAGTCCCAGAGAACAAGTGTTTTGAGAAGTTCTAAATGGATACCGCTTGGTAGAGTCTTTAGTTGAATACAGTGTGCCAAATTGAAGTATACAAGCTTTTTAAGATTCCCAAGGGATGTGTGAACCTCTTCCAAGCTCTTACAATTGCTGAGATCCAATCTCTCGAGATTTGGAATTTTGCTGAAATCTGGAGTTTTCACCAATTTTTTAGAGTAACTGAGATTGATGAATTTCAACTTATTCTGCCCAATTGAGAAACAGAGAGGCGGGACAAGGGGAAGGGAAGATTATGTCAGCTCTACATATCCTAATGAAGCATTAATAATGTGTCAATGAAACTATGATTAAAAAGAAAATTCATGACATACCAATTGTGCCTTTTCTAGGCCTCCAAGGTGTTCAATATAGCTATGGGAAAGTTTCAGACCAACGAGCTTTTCTCCTTGAAAACTTGGAGGCAGAGTCCTCGTTTGGTACTTGTGCAAGTCAAGCCATTGCAAGTCACGTGGAATAGAAGCTGGCATTTGCTGAATGCATGCATTGTGGATTTTGAGTAGCCTCAGGTTTTTCATATTTGTAAAGGCTTTCGAGTTAATTTTCACGCTCTCCGGTTCTGCATAGTCAATATGTATGCCCTCAATATCTTCTCTCCCCTATAAATTATCAACAAATATAATGGCAGGTAGGTAAGTTTCGAAATTATATCACTCGCATAAAACCTTAGATAACCTTAGTAAAAGCATCTTCAGTATCAAATCAGTACGAGTTCAGTTCTTACCACATTTTTGGTTAGTACATAGCTTATTTCCTCAGGTAACCATAATCTGCTGTGTCTCCCAGGCTCGTTAGGATGTGAACTTCGCACAATGTACCAACCCATCTCTTGTAATAAGTTGTGCATCTGAAGCCTGTTATCAATGGTTACAGTTAAAAGGGATTTTTGAATCAGATCATTTACTCCAATCTTAGCTTGCGGACCTAAGCCATCAAGTTTTCTCATCACATTTTCTTTCTTCTTCCCCTTAAAAAGACAAGCAATATCCAGGAATATCTTCTTCTCCATGTCATTCAGTGCATCAAAACTCACTTTAAGTTTCTCCAAGATTTTATCTTCCGGAATTTCTTCCAATCTATCCAATGCATTTTCCCATTCATCAATATCTCGACCATGTAAAAAAGAGCCCAACACCTTAAGAGCTAAAGGAAGACCGCGAGCATATCTAACTGCTGCACGTGCAAGCTTTTCAAATTTCTCTTCGGGAAAACCAACCTTAAAGGCAAATTTGATAAACAGCTTCAATGCTACATCAGTCCCTAAGAAACTGACCTCATATACTTCATCAACTTCACATGCTGAAAGTAACTGCCTGTCTCTTGTTGTTATGATGATTCTGCTACCGGCACCAAACCAATCATGCCCTCCAGCCAATCGGTCTATGTGCTCAAGTTCATTGACATCATCAAGAACAACAAGCACCCTTTTGTGACGTAACCTTTTCAATAGGATAGACGCGTTATTGTGGAGATTTGCACTTTTTTCCATCAGAGTGTCGGAGAGTAATTTTTCTTCTAATGAATTCAGTCCTAAAGTTTTGGAAACTTCTCTTACATTGTCAAGATAGCTACTGCCTTCAAATTTGCTAAATATTTGATCGAAAACTGTCCTGGCAATAGTTGTTTTTCCGATGCCACCCATACCCCATATACCTATCATGCGAACATCTTTAGTTGACTCGAGATTCAACAGTGACATCACTTGCTGAACGTGCGACTCTACTCCAATCAGGCTTTCTTTAACTCGAGAGACTGTATGGCTCAAATTGTTTAAAATATCTAGAGCAATTTTTCTGATGCCTTTCGACTCGTGCCTGAAGTGAAGATACAATAGCAGACTTTGAGTTAGAAATGAAATTAAATCATGATAATGTCTTGGTTAAAATTAGATTGCATATTTTTACAAATATCAATAACAAAACTTAAATATCCTGAATATGAATGCATATTATCACAAAATAATGAAAAAACAAGTGTATGTTCTTATCAATTAACCAATTCAATATCTTTTTCCATTTGCATATATCCACTAGTTAAGTAGTAACATATGAACATTCACAATTATATCCACTTGCCGTTTTATACTCAAATTAACACGATTTCTCTCTAATTACTATTTTGTCAAAAATTTCATTAACACGAAGTAGAAATACTTATTTACCTATCCCATGTTTATAAAGTATGCTAACAGTATTTTTGGACGAAACCATGAATGAGGATATGATTTGTTAGAGAAGGAAAAAAAAAAATTCATAAAAGTCTGATGATTTATTAAGGTTAAAGACCCTTAACAAGGAAGAGAAAAAGTGTTGGTAATTTACCCTGTTGGTAATTTACCCATCATCTGTATGTTTGACATCCCATCCAGAAGCATTGGCAGCTTCCCTCAAAGCATTCCTCCAGCTCTCGATCTTCTCTTTCTCCACCTTAGGATCATTTTCATATTTGTCAAAAGCTATTTTATAACTCCCTTCTTGCTTCCTAACTTCAGAAGGATCCACATAGTAGAATACAGGATAAATCTTTTGGCCAAATTTCTGGTTACATTCAACGATCTTAACAATCTCATCTAAACACCAAGAGGAATCGGCATAGTTTTCTGAGAAGATAACGAGTGCGACTTTGGATCTTTCAATGGCATTTTTGAGTATTGGGGAAATGGAACTCCCTCTCTTGAGTTCAATGTCGTCTTTGAAAGTGTCGATACCCTTTTCGTGTAAGGTTGTGTAGAGGTGGTCGACGAAACCTTTACGGGTGTCTTCACCTCTGAAACTCAAGAATACGTCGTAACTCCATATAGGGGCAGTGTCAGTGGAAGAGGAATTAGAGGTATTTGCTGAAGACATTTTGAATGCTGCTGGTATTTTTTTCTGGTTGAGTTATATAGAGCTTTTGAGTGTTGCTGGTATTTTAGCTGGTTGAGATATATAGAGCTGTTTGGGAGGAATTTCGAAATGAAAAATAATTCATTTTGAAGTTGGTGAAATTTAAATATTTCTTATTCACTTGCTGGTAAACATATTTTACAGAAGTTAATTTTACATTTAGTCGCCAATGTTTTAGAGAAATGATTAAATTACTTGTACAAATAAAGTGTACACTTTAATTGACATCTCATTATGTGTCTAAAATTTAACAGTTGATTGAAAAAAAAAATTCTGCTATTTCCACTCTGTTAGTGATGTACATGAATGATGAGTCCAACATTTAACCACTATTTGGTGAAAATTAAAATCATATTTTTAGCAAATTTTGATAAAAGTCAATGAAAAGTTGTGGATTCCAAAAAATTTATAATTAAAATTAATTGTTGACTTTTACTTTGATAAAAATTTACATTATAATTTCTATCAAACAGGGGCTTAAGCTGTTTTATAACATCTTGTGCAATTGAGAGGTCAGACCCTGTTTGGGATTACTTTGTCAGTCCAACTTTTGATTGTTAAACAATTCACAACTATTTTAGGTGCATGATAAACTTTCAATTTTAGAAATAATATTAATTCATTTCATGTTGGTATTCTACATTTAGCTCAAGTTTGGTTAATTGGTTCAGCTACAAAAGTGAATTAAATCTTAGTTAAAGTTAATAATTAAATTTAATTACACGTTTAGTGTGATTCCGCAACTTTTCAATCACACGTTCCATTAATTTTTATTGAAATTTATTAGAAGAGGAAGGCTTGGCCTAAATGATTCTTAAGTATTTGAAAGTAGAGATGGCAAAAACTTGTTAAACCCAATACCTACGGCCCAGTCCCGAACGTGGAGGGGATGAGAGGTATGCACAACATGTTTCTCGTCCCATTTAAAATTCATTTTAATGGTACAAGTTTTGTGATCACACAAAAAGAAAAAAGGAATCATCATTTCCAAATGGAATGCGGACTATCCTACAAATTGGAAAAAAAAAAACAATGATTTTCACTTACTAAAAATATGAAAAAATATAAATAAATAAAAAAAGCGATAAATGGGTAAGGCCATGCCCCGCCCTATCCCACCTTAATTGGGGATAAGGGCAGGGCAAGGTGAGGAAAATCTCGAACGGGGCACGGGGCACGAGACAGAAAGGACTGTCCCGACCCAACCATAATTCGTTTCGTTGTCATCCCTACTTGGAAGGTCTTCGCACTCCTCTATCTAGTGGAACATTTTCTCTCTTTTGAGAACTTTGAAAAAGGTAAGACATTTGTTGATGACTTTAGAGATAAACGATTTATGGCTGCCACTTTACATCACTTAAGATTTTCGAGGCGAAAGCATATCTTCTAAGGTCTTTCATCTTTTTAGGGTTGGCCTTGTTGCCTCTATGGTTGACCATGTAAACCAGGGAGGCGTGACAGGTATAGTAGTTAGTCAGCCGTATAAAGACCGAAGGCCCACCGTCACGTATCACATGGCCAAGTCTGAAATCAGAACTGCCAATCAATGTTTGAAAGCCATTCCTTTTGCTAGCCTTGAGATAGCGGTTCAGGGATATCTTTGTATGTATGACTTGTGCATTTAGCTGCAACTCAAATGCCTTTCAATACAGTCATTGCTTCAGTTATGCATTATATAGCGGTAAAGGAAGGGATTCAATATTTAGAAGAGGAAGACGAGAAAGAGGGGAAAGCGGAAGATAGTGAACATTTTTGTCGATATCAACACTTCGTTTTCATTTTCTTCTCCAAAAACTGAAGATTGGCTGCTCAATCATGACATTCATAGTACTGTATCTTCTTCTTTTTTTCTACACGTTCAATCTGCTTCCAAAAGAATTTGTTCTTTTGAATTCATATATGAAATAGAGTACACAAAAGGTATGGCCTGACTGGGCTTTCTTCTTGCCTGGTGAAGGGAAATTGATGTTGCATTTGCATTTTGCTTTAACTACATCCACTTTACCAAATACTGAAACATTTACCGGAAGAGAATGCATAAGAGCATATATCAAGATCACATTTTGGTAACTCTACTTACCTGCAGTATCAATCTTGTCGTCCACCATAACTGCAACTTTTCCTTTAACATCACCAATCAGATTCATTAACAAACTTGCTGAATCAAGAAGTCAAATCTAAGTATGACAAAGTTACCAGAAACAAAGGGTAAGAAATGTTTTTTCACTTTCTGCCAAACTTATGCTGCCTAGTCGTTTTAATCTTTCACAGTAACAGAAATGAGAAGTACATTTCAGTTCGGCGCTTGCATTAGTTTGTAAATCAACTTAAACTGTACTAGAAAAAATAAAAATTGTCTAGCTACTTCTATCGCAGCATTGTCTAGAAACTGCATTACAGAATTTCATAATCTGAAGTTCAAAAAAATTGAAAACCTATACAAGAGAAAATACAATTGCGTGACACCAATTGTGAGTAGAAGTGCTTGGATCATAGGAATTCTTAATGTGCGAAATCTTCACTATTCATAAGTCATTTGCTGGCCGTTTTCGCAATACCCTAAATATATAAACTAAATAAAATGTAAACTATATAAGTAATGTGTAAGTGTTTATGCCCTAGGTCCAATCAACTTTGGACATAAGCACTTTTAATGTATATATAATCGATGCATATTTATGGCAAGATCTATTATTGAATTAACATTCTAATTAATTAAATAATAGAATCCGTAGATTCAAGT
>CAIGRH010227785.1:0-20784 GCA_903798295.1 Fraxinus nigra | reverse complement strand
AGTATTGGTAATATACCGTGTCAATAATTATTCCAACAATGGCTTTCTAAGTTGTTGTCATTGTTGTTGTTTGAATTTAGTGGTCTTGCTTGAAAATTACCTCATTATCCTTGTCCTTGATTATCATATATGAGAAATTTTGGTGATTTCTCCAATTCGAATTATGTGTTGGAGTAGGGGTTGTTCTGTTGCCTTTGAAAACTCTGTGCACAACTGACCTACTCAAGCTAAATTACATATGTGGAGGCCAAACGATAACTTTCCATAGTATGAATTGTCCAACAGCCTATGCAAATCGATGTTAGTTGGTATACCATGTTCACATTCTGAGTTAGGTTGTCTATCTTCTTTGTCAATGCTTCCATTTGGTTGCTAATAATATAACTATGTCAACTTTGTGAATACCCATTGTTTTCCTTGGCATTTCCCTTATCTATTGGTCATATATACTGATTTTCTACAATTTTCTCATGAAGATCATAGGCGTTATCTATGGGCATATTCATCACTGATCCTCATGGAGAAATATCGGCCATGTTACGGTATTCAGGCCACAAGCCTGAATATAAGATGTAAAATGTGGTCATTTTCAGAAATGTCCAGATTGATATACTTTCTAAAGTAATCTTTGAATCTTTTCCATGCTTTTGGATACTTCTCAAGATCTTTCTATTTGAAAGTGTAAATCTCATACCCGATTTGATGAAATCGAGATGGTCAAAAGAATGTCAAGGTAAATTTATGTACCACGTTGTTCCACAAAACGATGCTCTCAAGAAATAATGAGCGTAGCCATTCTCGTTTTCCATCCTTTAAAGTATGAGGGAATATGCAAAAAGTGTCGACATACCTTCATGACTTATTACTTCGCAAAGCATCAAGAAGGCATGTATGTGTTTATTCGAATTTTCAGTTGGTTTTCAAAGAACTTGATGTGCTGATGATTTTGAAATAAGTTGATGACGTCAATCTGATATGAAAGTTGGCCTACCAAAAATATAGATATATGATGGGTGGCTGCGTAGTAGCAATTATGATATTTAATAATCTCCAACTAAAACTTCTCCACATTGTCAATTGTCCTTGGCTGAGCTGGTTGAGGTAATGGTAATGGATCTTGAACCTGATTCTGATTTTAATTTTTTGCCATTCCTCTTGCTTCTCTTTGTAAGATTTTTTTTCCTAAAAGGTATTTTGATCTCGGGATTTATCGAAAGAAGTTCGATATTGTTAGAATCTTGCAAAAACTAATATTACGTAAAAGTGAAACAAGATAATTATTTCCTTTAATAAGTGTCCTAAAACAAATAAAAACTTCAAATCTAAAACAACAAATAATGTTGTAAATAATATAATTATAAGTAAATAACAATTATACCCCCACAGCCCTAGTTTTTATTACTATTGTAATTCTAATTCTTCCCTATAAATATAGGGTTTTGGTTCTCAATATAATATATACGATTCTATTGACTTCTCTGTTTTTCTCTTTAGTTTATAATACGTTATCAATACGATTAAATCTTCCACCGAATTATAAACAATTCGTTTGAAGAAAAAAAATCTGCACAAATTGATTTTTTAAGTCGGTATACGATTGTGTATGCATAATGATCTGACTGCAAAATTGATCTTTTACATTTGCATAATGGTTTTTTCGTATATAAATTCATAAAAATCATATGTTTGGTAATTGATTTACACCCAATACAAACTTTTTTTTTTTTTTTATCCAAAGCTATAATGCACTTGATATATGCAATTTAATTGTTAAATTGGGCAGCCACCATATATAATTGTGCAATCACCATATAAATATTCTTAGATTTTTCAGGATCGTATTTAATTGTTTGATTCATGTTTTTCGTTCTTATAAATATCATGTTCTTATTCTTTTTAATACGTAGGACCGTTTTTAAATTTAGTACTCTTGTATCCGTATATTACAAAGTATTGTTACTCTTGAAGTAACACACTATTATTTACATATATTCTAGTTAGATCTTATTTGCTCCCGAAGAGTAAAACTAAATACAATTTAACATAAATTATGTTTTACTCTTGAAAAGTAAATCTTTGTATAATTTATTATAATCATATGCGATTGCTCCTGAAGAATATGAATTATAATTTTTGTTATTCTAGAAGAATATATATTACTTCTGAATAAACAATAATAAAGTACAATGTGCTCTCGAAGTAGCATATGCTTCAAAGATTATATACTTTGGATTAGTGTTTATCTTTAAAGGAAAACATATAACTCACATCATATGACATTGATTAGTTTGACTACTTGATTAATTTTTACACGATTATACAATATTTAATCATATTTCTCGAAATTAATTGATATTTTTTTTTTGACTAGCTATTCAAATGGCAAACATTGTATTTAACTAGAAGTTCAATCACTTTATGTATTATTGTTTGGCATGACCAATTGGACTATCACTGGATCAATAATAATTCGAAAAGACATTTAACAAATAACTAGAGGATTTTTCAGTCTAATGAATTCTATTATGATATTTGTTCTCTCTATTATTGGTTATTAACCATTACTAGGTTAATACAGACTGAATTTCCTATATTTTTAAAAATTAATTAAGGTGATATATGGGGTCCCATCATCTTCCATGACAACCAACTAGATATTATTTGTATCTAATANATTATTGTTTGGCATGACCAATTGGACTATCACTGGATCAATAATAATTCGAAAAGACATTTAACAAATAACTAGAGGATTTTTCAGTCTAATGAATTCTATTATGATATTTGTTCTCTCTATTATTGGTTATTAACCATTACTAGGTTAATACAGACTGAATTTCCTATATTTTTAAAAATTAATTAAGGTGATATATGGGGTCCCATCATCTTCCATGACAACCAACTAGATATTATTTGTATCTAATAGATTTGATACATTTACTAGATGATTGCATTGTGTTTGCAACTTGAAGTTTGTGAAATTACTGTTTAAATTTTAAATTATGAGCATATTTTTCAGATTATACAATCAAGACAATGTATCTTGTTAATGCTAATTATCCTGAATCTCAACTGTTTAATAAGTGTTAGTTGAGATATCGATAAATGGTTTAACATTATTGCTTGTTAAACGCCTCCAACTAATTTAATTGAGAACAAGTACTTTCCATTTTTGTTTAGGAAATGCTTTTACGCATCATGCTAACATCATAGTTCTTCATATTATAATAGCTTATGGTCAAAGCCTGATTTCTTTATCTAATTATTTGATAATGTAATATATGTACAATTATCCACCACATTGCACTGAGATGAGTAGTAAAGAATGCTCAGAAGAAATGTGTAGCTTTCACCCTTACACAATATCCCAAGCCCTAACGGGCGATATTCTATAAAGCGGTTTGCTGATTGTCCATTTGATTGGATTCTTTTAGCACTAGGAGAAGGAATTAAGAAGTTGTAAGTAATATATAAATGTATCTTTATCTAAATATCGGAAAAAAAGTAATTTAAATCAGAAATTTGAAAGATAATTTATTTGGATGCATTTACTGACCAAAAAGATCAACAATATCCCACACATCGTCTTTAAATGCTCCAACTTCTTGAGCCTTTTATTACCGGGGATAGCCGTGAGGTTATGTCTAATACATAAGGTCAATTCATGTTCAAATGAACCTTACTAACATGTGATTGTCATCCCAAATCTCACACAGACAGTAGAGTCCCACTAACAATATCATAGTATGTACAATGCGGATGGTACATGAAAATACCTATACTAAGTATTCCATAATAACCTAAGCTAGCAGTGGAAATTATGTAACACTTCATCGATAAATCCATGTTTGATCACAACAAACAAATTCAAGTATATTATATATTATACTGTAAAAAAAATTTCCCATTTTTTTATTTAAAAACACGAATGCACCAAGTACACAAAGATAATCATATAAATAATTACATAAAAAAAATATACATGAGTGTTCTACCAAGAAAACAAATAAACAAATATGATGCATGCAATGTCATATAATTCTAAAGCACGAGCATGCACCAAAGTACCTAATCAACGAGGTATAGAAACACCAACAGTCGTCCTGAGGGATTCAAATCTCAGACCACCTAATGGTTTGGTAAATAGGTAAGCTAATTGGTTTTCAGTATAGATGTGCTCAAGAGTTACAACATGGGTCTATACAAGCTCTCGAATAAAATGATGTCGTATATCAATATGTTTGGTTCGAGAGTGTTGAATGAGATTTTTGGAAATATTAATGGCATTAGTGTTATCATAAAATACAATCATAGTACCCTGTTCAACTCCATAATCACTCAACATTTGCTTCATCCAAAACAGCTGAGTATAGTGTAGCAACTTCTAGTAGCTATATATTCGGCCTCTACCGTGGACAATGAAACAGAATTTTGTTTCTTACTCGTCCAAACTACAAGATTAGCACTAACATAAAAATAACCTCCAGAAGTACTTTTTCTATCATCGGCATTTTCAGCCCAATCGACATTGGAATAGCCAGCAAGGTCAAGATTAAAGTCCTGAGAGTACAAGATTCCATAATCTATGATTCCATTGATATATCTAATGATGTGTCGCACGACGCTCAAGTGGGATTCTTTGGGATCAGCCTGAAAGCACGCACATACCCCAACACTAAAGGTTATGTTAGGTCTACTTGCAGTTAGATAAAGTAAACTGCCTATTATACTCCTATACAGTGTTTGATCAACACTCTTACTTGCATGATCATGACCTAACTTGACACTAGTGCTCATAGGGGTTCTAGTGTGTTTCTTGTTATTTAGTCCAAAACGTTTGACAAGGCCTTTAGCATACTTCGATTGAGATATGAACAACCCATCATCAACTTGTTTAACTTGGAGACCAAGAAAGTAATTTAATTATTCAACCATACTCATCTCAAATTCTTGCTTTATGCATTCAGCAAAATCATGAACAAGAGAATCTATAGGAGAACAAAAAAATAATGTCATTAACGTAAATCTGAGCTATGGTGATGGCTTCCCCAATATGTCTAATGAATATAGTTCTATCTGCATCACATCTAGAAAAATCATGTTTCACGAGATATGTAGTTAGTCTATTATACCAAGCTCTAGGAGCTTGTTTAAGACCATATAAGGCTTTGTTCAGTTTATAAACATAATGTGGAAACTTAGGACCAATAAATCCTTTAGGTTATTCAACATATGCTTCTTTTTGAAATATTCCATTCAAGAAAGCACCTTTGACATCCATTTGATATAAATTGAATCCTAAAGTGTAAAGAACAGGCAGAAGAATTCTAATGGATTCAAGTCGAGATACAGGGGCAAATGTTTCATCAAAATCAACTCCTTCAACCTGAGTACACCCTTGGGCAACTAACCTAGCCTTATTTCAAGTTATGGTACCTTGATCATCAATTTTATTCTTAAATATCCACTTAGTACCTATAACATTAGAATCATCAGGTCAAGGAACTAAATGCCATATGTTGTTTCTCGTAAAATGATTTAGCTCCTCATGCATCGCATTTACCCAACATTTATCACTAAGGGCATCTTTGACTTTTATGCTCAATCTGAGACACATAACTAGCAAATGTTAGGTTGTTTAAAACCCTCTTACGAAGTCTCATCCCTTCATATAAATCCCTAATAATATTTACCATAGGATGATTAGACTTAAATCTTGACAAAGGTTCTTTAGGAGGTTTAGTTTTATCATCAGGTGTGGACTCCTATGTAGAGGTTTTTATACCTTTAGAAGTATGTAAGGAATCGAGAATTGATGTTTCTTTAAGTTCAGTTACCATGATGGGATCTACACTCAAGCGATCCGACTCTTCCCAATCTTCTCCAATCTGTCCCTCAATATAAGCATCATCTACCATTACATTGATGGAATCCATCACAACCCATATACGAGAATTGTATACTCGATAGGCTCGACTATTTCTAGAGTATCCTAGGAAAACTCCCTCATCACTCTTAGAGTCAAACTTGCCCAAATGCTCTCTATCTCTTAGAATATAGCACTCATTGCCAAACACACGAAAGTACTTAACAGTAGGCCTTTTACTATTTCAAATCTCATACGGCGTTTTATCAGTTTTAGGTCTAAGGTAAACCATGTTCACTATGTGACACACAGCGTTGATGGCTTCACCTCAGAAATGCATAGCTAATCCCTTACCATGGCTCTAGCCATTTCTCGAAAGCATACATTTTTTCCTTTCAACTACTCCATTTTGTTGTGGAATGATCAGTGATGAGAACTCATGCTGGATTCCCTCCTCTAGGTAGAAGTTCTCAAGATTAGAGTTTTTAAACTCTTTTCCATGATCACTCCGAATTCTAGATATTGTAAAGTCTTTTTCATTTCTAAGCCTTTTACACAAACATATGAGAAGACGAAATACCTTAGATTTTCTCAACAGCTCAATCCATGTGTATCGAGAGAAATTATCTACCACAACCAAAATATATCATTTATCACCAAGACTCTTGGTCCTAGATGGTCCCATTAAGTCTATATGGAGTAATTCTGGCGGCTTGTTTGTTAATATTTTAGAAGTTTGTTTATGATTTACTCTAATCTGTTTACCTTATTGACATAGTCTATACAAAGTGTTTTCATTATTTTCAAGCTTAGGTAAACCATTAACAAGTTACTTCTTAGCAAGTTTAGATAAACTCTTATAGTTCATATGACTAAGGCGTTGATGCCACATCTCCGTGACATCAATCTTGACACTACTACACATATAGTTGGAATTAGGAAGAACTCTATAACAATTGTCAGAAGTTCTTACACCTTTGACAACAACGTTACCAGTAGAATCATACACAATAAACCTTTTGTGGACAAAACTAACCTCAAAATTAGGGTTACATATTTCACGAATGCTTAACAAATTTGACTTTAAACCTTTCACATAAAGCACATTTGAGATAACATGTAATCCAAATATATTAATGGTACCTTTACCTAGGATAGGTGTGGTAGGTCCATCTCCAAAAGTAACCATACTGTGATTCCAATCATCGAGAGTGGAGAACAAGGCTTTATTACCATACATATATCTTGAACATGCACTATTAAGATACCACATAGAGTTATTTTGAGCTTTAAGTGTAACGTGGGCAACATAACAATTCAACTGATCATTAGACCTAGGAATATCATTTTTCTTAACCTAAACTTTTTTAGAAGTAGATGTGATTTTAGTTAACTAAGTCATCATCTTAGTTAAGTGGTTAATCTGATTAGTGATGAAGTTTACGTTGCTCGAGATATCCTAACTTCTACTATTAGCAACGAGTTTACGATACTTAAGTCTTATGTGTCCCAGTGCACCACAATGGTGACAGGTGGGAAAAAACCTAGGCTCAAACCTACGTGGAGGTTGTTATTGATTTATAGGATGATTGTTCTTATGTTGTCTAGTAGGCCTCGAACCTAAAATAATCTTGCCCTTAGGTTCATGATTAGTAGCATTCTTAACTTTGTTGGAGGTTAGGACAAATGTGGTCTTGGATGTACTATCAGTAGTATTTCCATTTTGAACATATCGTAGATTGTGCCTATTTCCAGTAGGCTTTTTCATCCCCCAACAGATTATCGAATTTCTGAGTACCTCTCATGAAGGAATGAAGTTGAGGGGTGAATTGTCCAAATAGTCACTGAACTAAAATGACATGCTTCCAAGGGGTCACTGAACTTTAAAAATCACCTAGGTCATCACTGAGCAAAAGGTTTTCACGAGGTCACTGAACTTTAAAAATCACCCAATTCATTACTAAACTTTGCAAAACGTTTCTATGGGATTACTAAACTTTGCAAAAGGTTTCCTAGGAGATCATCGAATTAGTGACCACTGGGAAACCTTTTGCAAAGTCCAGTGATGAATGTGGTGATTTTTAAAGTTTAGTGACATCGTGAAAACCTTTTGCAAAGTTCAGTGATGACTTGGGTGATCTTGAAAGTTTAATAACCTCTTAGAAGCATGACGTAAAGTTCAGTGGCTATTTGGGCAATTCACTCGAAGTTAAGTGATAGATTTTTCTAGATCACCTATTAATGATTTAACTTTAGTTTCTAAGTTTTCCTTAACAAGTTTTAACTTACTCAGATTTTTGGTAGAGTCTTGAAGGTCAGCTGTGAATTTCTCTCTCACCCTTTCAAGTTCATTACCCTTTTTCATTACGACATTATTGACTTTTTTTGATTTTAAGACTCTCCTTAAACATATGTCGATAAGACTCATGAATATCAATTTCATCCTTATTGTCATCTTCAGAACTCTCACCATGTTCTTCATTCTCTACCTTTTCACTTTCCTTATCAGATTCAATCTTAGCTATAGATGTAAAAGCCATAAAGTTTTGTTCATCCTCACTACCAAAGCTCACTCTGAATACTCGAATCTAATTCATCATCACTCAAGGTCATTGCTATTGCCTTACCCCTTCCTTTATTCAAATTCTTCTTCAAGTTAGGAAATTCATTCCAATAATGACCAAAACTCTGACACTTATAACATCTAACAACTCGATTTTCTTACTAGAAGTCCTAGGATTATTTTTATCACGCTCATCTTTCGAAAATCTACAAGGGACATCACTTTTCCTATCTTGAGGCTTTATTCTATTCCTCATCGCTTTCTAAAATTTCTTAACGAAATAAGCTATTTTGTTATCCCTAAGGGTCTCAACATCAATAGACTCACTCTTTTATTCCCTAATGGTGTTCACGGCTATGTATTTAACCTTTTTCGGTTGAGATATAGTGAGTTCATAGGTTTGGAGGGATCTTACAAGTTCCTATATCTTAACTGCATCTAAGTCATTACTTTCTTCAATAACGGTGATCTTAAGTCTAAACATTTCAGGTAGAGATCTAAGGACTTTACTAACAATTCTAGACTCGGGGATCTTCTCATCTAGGTTGAAGATGGAGTTTACTATGTTATTAAACTTCGCACAAAATTCATCGAACGACTCATCGTCCTTTATTCTAATTCATTCAAACATAGAGGTTAACATCAGTAGTTTGGAATTCTTAACAGTTTTGGTACCCTCGTATGTGGTCTTTAAGATATCCTAAATCTCTTTAGTAATTTCACACATCGACACTCTCCTAAACTCCTCTGGAGACACAACCATAAACAGGGCATGAAGCCCTTTACTACTCCAGTTGCAATTAGCTACTTGATCTATGGTCCAAAGAGAAATGTCAATGGGTGTAACTACACAAACAACAGTAGATGAAGGTGCAGTCCAATCGGTTTGTACACTGAACCAAATACACTCATCCAATGCTTAAATGAATACTCTCATTCGAACTTTGCAGTATGCATAGTTGCTTCTGTAAAAAAAATAGAGGCACGAATAGAGACTAACTTATCTAGATTAATTTATGGGCCATGTATCGAAATGTGGCTTTGATACCAATTGAAATTACGAGGTATGACCCAAACTACACCTAGAGGGAGGGTGAATATGTGATTATGAGGAATTAAAAATTAATAATTAAAATAGCAACAAGTCACTTTTAATTATTTCTAGATGGTTAATCAAGCAGTTCAATTTTCCTATGTTGAATTACTGCAGCTAATGAAAACAATAACAACACAGAATGATCATGGAGAAATCCTAATTGGGTAAAAACTTTGGGCACTTTATCGGTCAACAATCCACTATAAATGAATTATGAACTTATAGTCTGCCAGACACGACTACC
Organism: Fraxinus nigra; assembly: GCA_903798295.1. NCBI lineage: Eukaryota > Viridiplantae > Streptophyta > Magnoliopsida > Lamiales > Oleaceae > Fraxinus > Fraxinus nigra. Next base: position 11,015 of record CAIGRH010227785.1, on the reverse strand, counting down.
ACCTGTACTTTCTAATCTCCTAACTGCAATTCCCACAGCCCTCCTGGATTGTGTACTCCTGCACCAACTCCCAGCTGCAGTTTTCAAAGGCTTCATGGATTGCGTGTTCCTACACCAACTGCTGACTTTATGAATTCATCTATCTCATGTGAATCAATGAAAAAATTCTCCAACAATTGGAACTCCAGTCACTTTTCCTTGATCTTCAAAACTCTGATAGATGTTTATGAAGTAGCAGTTTGGTATTTGGATTAAGTGAGTTTGATGTTTTCACTATCAAGAACAAATCGAACAATTAAGGTTGAAAGCTATGGATGAATTTGATGAAGTAGATATGAAGCAGTATGAGTTCTCTCAATGTTCAACCTTGGAAAAATCATTCAAAAGCGTGTTGGTATTTATACTCTAGGTTTAGGGTTGAATGGACTGGATAAAAAGCCTTAAAAATGCGAATTAAAATTCTCTGGATAACCTTGTCGCTCGAGCGAGAGCTTGACAATAAGCGAGCGATAATATTTCTATTTTTGTTGCTCGAGCAAAGTCATGGCGACAATTTAGCAAAATTGCGGTGGCATTTTTCCGTCTTTCTATTCTCTAACCCTAGACCTAACACAACTCAATTTATAATATTTGCAACGTACTCCTTGAATTTTACAATCGTACTATTTCTAGTCCTATTTGTTCACATATTTGCCAATTATATTAAAAACCTAACAAAAATAAATAGAACAAAAAATGACAAAGATATCAACAACGCTTTTGTACATGCTGTATTGCATTATAAATAAATAGCGAGGAATCAAAATAAATTCGTTGAAGTATACCAATCGAGAAAATAATTAGCCAAGTAAATGGAAACAATTCTAGCGAATTGAATTTACTAAAGAAATGGAAGTTTCCGAATCTCCAGTCCAAACACCTAAAGGTATATATTTATGCGAAATGAAAATAGAAAAATATTGTCGTAATATGCAATGTACGCTCTATATATAATGAATTTCGATCAAACTTGTATAAATAGATAAATTACCTTGTGGTGGATGTAATCAAGTCTCTATTTTATTAGTCTAATAATGCATGAAATTTGATATACATATAATAAATTTGATTATAACCAACTCATCTGGATTTGCCATTATTGGGTCTTCGTGGCAAGGTTTTTAACAAGACAGCTTTTGTAGTGTACTGAAAAGTATAATGTACTTTTTTTTCCTTCATTAGGCTTTTTCCCACGGGGTTTCCTAATAAAATTCTGAGAGGCATATTACGTAATGAATGTCCATTATCTAAATGACATTTACCCTAAAAATAATACTCTGATATGTATGAGACTCCCAAAAAGGTCCGCAAGAGCTATTTTTCAAATTATCATGTTATTACAATTATCAAAAGTTGATAAATATCTCATATGAAGATAGTATTATTTGAAGACATTGACGTACAAGGCAATGATGAATTGATACAAAAATTGAAATTAGGGGAAGTAGTTGTACTTTTTTTCCTTCGATCAAGTTTTGTCCAACTGGATTTTCTTTACAAAGTTTTAACGAGGCAACCATTTTGTAATGGGTCATTCAAGAGAGAGTGTTATAAATAATATTATTATTAGTTAATAACAATTATACCTTTGTAGCCCTAGTTTTTATTACCATTGCATCTCTAATTATTCCCTATATATATGGGGTTTTGGTTCTTATTATAATGCACACAATTCTATTTACTTTTCTCATTCATCTCTATTTTTCTCTCTAGTTCATAACAATAAACTTAAACAATTTATTTCTCGAAACAACGTTAAAAGTTTTTTGTGTAAATCCGGCAAGCGTACGAGATCGTTAACAAGTAATACGTAATGAGTAATATGTATCGTACCATGACGAATAAATTTCAATTAAAATGTGCTACTTTCTAATCATATTCGAAGTATGTAACAAAATAGATTTGTGAATTGTAATTATCATATGTTATTCTAAGAAATATGTAAAACGTTGGTTTTTATTTGTATGGAATGAGTGCATTGTGCTACGAATACTTCTATTGTTATCTAATTTAATTCTCGAGTATGTGTTCTACTTTTATTCATGCATTCTTGACAATCAACAATCCTATGATATTTAAATTTCCTTTTCAAGAAAATTAAGTCTACTCTAAACACGACGTGGTCCTATTCCTAGTCCAAATTATTATGAGTAGAACACATTCAAACACACGATTGTCAAAGAGATTGCACATTCCATATATGTTATCCCTAACATTTATTATTTGTGCATTAACCTTGCATTGTTTTAAACCTATTGTGAGCCTCCCAATACTATAACAAGCAATCATATATTCAATTGGTGATAGGACAATCACATAATGAGTTTAGCATGCAATATCAATCAATCAAGAATAATAAGAATTTAACTAAACTACTTGTCTTAAATTAAAAAATATAAGAAAAGATCTCATCTTCATCCAATACATGAGAATAATTAGCCTACTATATTCCCATGTGAATTACACAAAAAGAATTGATTTGACATCATTCATGTTTAAGAACAAAGAAATATGAGAAGTCTACTTTCTCTTTTTGAATCTTGGAACCAAGCTTTGATTCTTCAATCTTTGTGTTGAATTGCCTTGATTTTTGAGCTATATCTCCTGTTTACACTTTAATGTGGTCTGTCTCATCAATGGCAACCTCAATTAGGTCAAATAGGTGGTAAGATTTCATCCAGAAAAGAGTGTGTTGTAAAATGAAACTAACATGTCATCCCAAAAAAGCACCACATGCATGTCGCCTATGGGCTCGCGCTTGCATCTCTAGAGAAGTTTGACTTCTGCCTTTCATTCTTGGGATGCGTACAAGTAGGAAGGTTGCACTCTTTCCAAATTTCTAATTTGGTCCTTGAACTTTCCATAATGTGCATCTTGGTCATATTTCATTATTTTTCATGCATTTGCCTTTCTTTTGCATCCAATTGACTCTTAGCACTCTCCAATCATTGATATGCAGCCCGATTAGTCTTTTGAAAGTTTTTAATTTAGTATCTGAACTTTGTATTTCATCCATTTTAACCTATTTTTCTAATTTTTTTTTTCAATTTCTTTATTTTGCCCCAAATTTCTCTTAAAAATGAAATATATATTGAATTAAGCTAAAATCAATAAAGATTAATCTACTTTAAAGGTCCAGATAAGTGCACAAAAATACACTTATCAATACCAACAAAATAGAAAGCACATACTAATAACTAGAAGAAAAAGAATTTTTACTTAGGGTTCATGAACCTTCTTGGAAATATGGATGATAGTGAGCAGTAATTGAGGCGACAACAATGGTGGCGGAATAGATAAAGTAAAATAGAAACCCACAAACCCTTTTGAAAGAATGAAGGAAACGATAAGAAGAAGGTGTACATCATCAGAGATCACGCAGGTCAATGTATTAGAGCTTTCACAACTTTGTACAGATCATGCATGATATTAGAGGCAGAGCTCAAGGTTATTCTAGATGAAATTTTACTAGCTAGAAGACTCAGTCTTTCAGACATTTGGATTGAGTGAGTTTCTGTAGTGGCTACTCACCGCATCATTAGAGGAGGAGGACCATGAGCTATTTAGGGCCTCCTTAAACAGATCATAAACATCATATAATTCAGAGACAATTTTTCACATCCACAGAGAGGAGAATCAGGTTGCAGATGTTATAGTTGTAGAAGGTTGGGATAATCGGTGATATCAGATATATGGAGCAGTTGACATACCACGACATGTTTGGGCATTCGTACAGATTGATAGACATGGACTACCCAACATTAGAATATGATTTTTTTCTCTTTATTTTTATTTTTGTCCATTATCATTTATTTTCATTGTAAGGGAAGTAATACTTCCTCATTTATTGCTTTCATTATTTTCTTATATAACCACGATATTCCTCCGACACAAGTGAGAACATATTAATAAAATCTTCGAGATACTATCCTCCTTCCACAAAAAAAAAAATGTGTGCATTTTGTATTGGGAGAATAATTGATAATTTTGTTTTGATTTGAGGGTATGTTGTGCAATTGATATCTTTTAGGATAAAAATTTATTTTAATTATAATATTCCGATCAAAGACTATTTTCATAAACTAACTTTGTAAAGAGGTCATTTTACCTAATTCCCACACACCATTCCTTTTCAGCAATTAATTTTTTCTCTATATGCCATTTTGGAATCAAAGTCGTCAACATTAGGAAAGAAAAGTCGAATTCACTAAATTACAATATTTTCAAATTCATTCAAATTGAAAACATGGTGAATAAACAAGGCCATGAATAGGAATTTTTACCTGAAAACTTTCATAACTTCTCTCTCTCTCTCTCATTCATGTAGTAATTCCACAACTGAAACCTCAAATCCATGAACAACATTGCATATTACCAATCACCAATCACAATAAATCAGAATCCCAAAAAGAGGCAGTTAGAAAATCAGCCATGTATAGAGAAATAGAAATAGAAAGAGGAATCGATCAAAAAGCCCCCTCTTGGAGAAGGAAAAAAGGGGACATCAGTAATTGTATACTTATGATTCCACCATTCACAATGGAATTAAATTTGTTGCGATTTAGCAATAAATAGGGATACATAGTCAATAAAATAGTGGCAGATGATGGTAGGCAATATGACGTTGTACGCAGAAATCCAAGTTGCATCCTTCAACAGCTTTATGAACTACTTCAACAAGACAATAGTTGAAGAGTTGCAATTAAATATCAGAACAAAAAAATAAAAAAATTACACATGAAGACTGAGATTGAGAACAAAATTGACTAAAATTTCTCATTATTACATAGAACAAAAGTCTTTGTGACATTTGAAATAATGAGGTTCCGCCAACTAACATCTAGAGGGGGCTGGGGCCGAATAGGTGTAATATCATAATTAAAACTAAACAAACAATAATATGTAACAAGTCACAAATTATTGTATTTAGATGAAGTTTAACCAAATTAAACCCTAGCAGTCAATCAATTATACATATTAAAGCAGCAAAGTAAATCAACACCGAGATTTGTTTACGAGGGAAAACCCCTCGAAGAACACTCCAAAAGATGAAAACTTCCGGGCATTCCTTGCCAATAATAGATCCATTAGAAAAGATTTGACTTATAAAATTGCTCGAGACATAGCTAAACATTAGTACACTCTGACCCCTAACTTAATTGAAGAACTCACCGAGTGTGCACTCTTGCACCAACTCCAGAACATGTGGACTTCTTTTCTTCTTGTAGATCACCAACGAACTCGTTCTTCCTAAAGTAGAACTCCACTCACCTATCTAGACTTTCAGAACTTTGAAGTCTAGCTATTTGGTAAAAGATTTTGTTGGTGTTTGATCTTATGTGATTTTGGTGTTTTGATCTTGTGGTTGAGTCAAGAAAGTTATAGATCATGTAATTGATCCTTAACAAAGTGTTCTCTTGAATGAATAGAGGCTCAACACATGTTTTGGATGAAATATACATTGGGTAATTATAATATAGAGTGTTTGAGGTTGTTTGGATTGTAAAAAGTCTTAAAATCGTGATCTAGGGCTTTATCGGATATGCCGTCCACTCTAGTGAGCGGTCTATTCATTACTAAAACAACTCAAGCGCTCCTCCTGGTGGACTTCGGGCATTTTTGTCTCGATTTGATCTTCTTGAGTTAACTTGGACTCCTTACAAAGACACTCCCAACTCCCATCATCTCAACCCTAATTACAACTCGATTATATGATATTTTGGACACGGAACATGCCAATACTATAGACCTAACAACATTTAACACATAAACCATCCATTTTCCTTTAAAGAAGTCTAAAATACATTCTTTTAAATATATTTTAATAACATTCCAGCACACTTGAAAAAATAGAAAAGAAAATACATTAGGCCTACTGAGCTACTCTTATGGATAACAATGGGTACATCCTTAATCCTCGTGTTCACTGTTGATTACAAAATTATAATCAATAAATTCCTCTCACCTAATCAAGATTTTTTTCTCCCATACTCTTAGAGATGCTCCAACAAGAGAAAGGTTATAAATTTCTATTTAGGGGGAGATATTTGAATTTGCATGCATTTTTCTTCTTAAACGGGAGTATTTATAGATTTCATTTGAGGTTTTGGGAGCAATTAGGTCATTCTAGAGAGTAACATTTGATGATCATTTAATGGTGGTCTTGTAACTTATTGTGTTATGCATTCACGTGTTATTCATCATCTTATGTGTTCTATGTTCATTCGTTTAGAATACATGCATTAAATACTTACATGTGCTTTAATAACGTTTCTATCGACCTATAATATAAGGAGGATGGTTCTACCCTCTTCACATGAGAGCTCTCCTATGCTTTCGTTAGTTGTGTATTTAACCTTTGCCTATAGGGATGTGAGTTCGCAAGCTCATTTTCTTGATTAAAAAAAAATCTCTTAAGTCCGAATGTAATTATTTACATTTGGGCTACGAATTTGAAGCTTTGTAATTTTTTTTTTTGGTTTTCATGCACTTAATGATAATTAATGTCTGGCCAGGTAGAATGTTTTTAAATCTTCAATGCTAATTAATGTGTGATAAGAAGAAAACATCCTTTTGTTTTGCTCATCTCAATGTGCATGACATCCATTTTTGTTCAGGGTTTTTTGTTTGTATGACTCTCTATATTTTGACAATTTAGATTTCTATATTATTCTATAGGTGACAGTGAGTCTTTTGGGATTCAATGGTTGAGATGTGCTTTTGAAATATATATACACACAGTGCTTCCAATCACTTAGACATTGTTAGTGATCTACCATCACCTTACTGATTCCACTGCTTTTTCCATGATAAATCCTCTTCAGTTTTCTTGTTAACATCTCTAGGGGTGGAGCCAGGATTTTTTGTGAGGAGGGGGGCACAGCTTATCGATGTTGAACATCTATAACTAAAAAAATCTGAGCCCAAAAGCTCAGGGTGGGCAAATCTGAGCCAAGAAGTTCAGGGTGGGCCCATGCCCACCCTGGGCCTTACTGGGTTCCGCCCCTGAACATCTCATATAAGCAAGCAAGATTCTAAGATTGACCTAGCCTTCCTCCTACCATGCTGTGGCCAAACATAAACGACTCTGATGTTGGTGCATATGATTTAGAAGCTGGAAGATTTTCCATACTTTTGCATTTTCCATATATGTGCATCTAGGCAAGATTGCCTATAGTGGAAAGGTGATGGATCAGACTGGCTACTGTACCATGCGCTATCAGGTAGTCATGTTCTATTTCACAAACTTGAGTCCTTTGAAATGCTTTCAATCTGTCTTTTATCATCTGGCCCAAGTGACCCTCAAAGTTAGAGCACTAATGTGTCGAATAGATTAGTTCGAATATATCTTCCAGTTAGATTAATTTAAAATGTATGCTGGATAAGTTTTCAAATGTATTCACCTTATATCCTTTTATATCAATGAGAAGTTTTAACTCTTATTATATTTGGCTTCGGTTAAGAACATGAAATTTAAACAATCATTCAACCTTACTTTTTTCATATTGATAATATTTTCTTAAATATGCCATCCTAAGGGTATTTAAGAGGTTTGCCATCTTTACCTGTCAGCAAGTTGTTCCTCTGATTTGCAGTGAATAAGTTCAATCTCCTTCCTTTCTTGTACCTCTCTAATTGAATGGTACTTGATCTTTATGTGTTTGGTTCTTCCATGAAATACATGATTCCTAACCATTGCTGTTGCATATTGATTATCACAAAAAATGATAATAGCATTATCTTGTTTATGTTTCAAATCTTCAAGCACTGTCCTTAGATAAATGGCTTGATTTGTGGCCTCTGATGCTGCAATATATTATGCTTTAGCTGTTGATTGAGCCACCATCTTTTGCTTCATTGAATTCCAACAAATGATGCTTGATCCTATATAAAATATATATCCAGACGTGCTCTTCATATTCTCAGGACACTCTGCCCAATCACTGTCTATGAAGCCAGTTAACTTCCAGTGTTTAGACCTTTCTAACTAAATTCCCAAGTCCTTTGTTCCTTTAACATATCTTAGGACTCTTTTTGCTGCTTGAAAATGTAGTTCACTGGGCTCTTCTCTGAACCTATATAGGATATTTGCATCATAAGTTACATCTGGTCTGGTCGCAATAAGGTAGACCAAACAACCAACAATGCTTCTATAGATTTTTGCATCTATCTTCTTGGCATCATCTTCCTTCAACAATCTTGCATTTTTAATAAGTGGGTGGTAACAGGTTTGCAATTCTCCATGCTGAACTTCTTCAGGATCTTCCTAGCATTTTTCTTTTAGCATATGAAGATTCCTTGATCTGATCGATAAATTTCCATACCAAGAAAATATTGCATCTCCCCCAAGTCTTTCATTTCAAATGCTTTCTTTAGATCATTCACCTTCAATCAATGCCAAGTTGCCGCCCGTGATCAATAAGTCATCTACATATAAAGAAATGACGATTAAATCCTTTTTCTCCTACTTCACATTAAATGCCAAGTTGTCCCATCAATCCTTCCATATAGCTCTTCGTGCTTGGATTGGAGCAAGGAAGAAGGGGTCGGGTTGGCAAAGCTTCTTCCTTGTCCGCCTTGGAGGGTTCGGTTTAGGGTCGGTCGAGATTCNTCAAGCCATGAATGCTAAGATCCTCAAATCTTCCTTTTTAGCTCCCGATGGGACGGCATAAGTCCGTAGAGGCGGTGCCGGCAGTGTGTTGTCCCATCAATCCTTCCATATGGCTCTTCGTGCTTGGATTGGAGCAATGAAGAAGGGGTCGGGTAGGCAAAGCTTCTTCCTCGTCCATCTCGGAAGGTTCGGTCTAGGGTCGGTCGAGATTCCTTCTTCATGTGGGCCTCTCCCTGCCACGTGGTAGGTTGATTTCATCATTTATTTGCGTGGGCAACACATTGCATATTGCTTTCAAGTTTTTCCCTTGGAATTGCGTGGCATTATTTGATATTATGGAGTCCGATACTCTAAACCGACGATAATATTTTTCTATATAAATTTACAAGTATTAGCCTCAGTGATATTTGTAAGGGGCTTTGCTTAGCCACTAAGTAAAGTAGTCTACTGCCAGATTATGGACCTCATATTTGACCTTTCTCTACGCAACGATCCAACAAAGTCAATTCTCCACTTTACACAGGGCCAAGGACTGCTTCTAGTTACTGGTCCTTGTATGGATTTTCGCGATATTGCTACAAACTCCTAACATTTTTCACATTTTCTGGCAAAACTCATAGAATTATTTCTCCATGCTAGGCAATATTCCCTGACATGATTTCTGCATACATCCTCATGTATCTCTTTTATTACATACATTGCTTCATCCTCATTTATGCATCTAAGTAGAAGAAGTGAGTGCCTTCGCTTGAATAGGATGTCACCTTCTAGTGTATACCTCGTGGCTCTTATCCACAATTTTTATGCTACATTTTTATCTTCAAGAAGTATCCATTCTTTAGATAAGATATGATCTCTTGCATTTATCAGTGTTTATCTTATGTCCAAAGAGTTTCTTCCCTTTTTTGGTTGACTAATGATTCTGGCAATAACTCTAAGGGTACCGTTTTACAAAACATTGTATCCTTTGTACTAGATAGTTTAGATAGTGCATCTGTATATTTTTTTTCCTCTCTACGGATTTGAGAGAGCTTAAACTTGTTGAAGTACTGAGATGCCTTCGTAACCTCCAAATGGTAAGCATCCATCATTTTATCTTTGTGTGTTAACTTTTCATTCACCTAATTCGCTACTAATTATGAATCACTTTTTACTTCTATAATCCGAGCCTGTATTTTCTTTGTCAATTGTGGGTTGGCTAATAAAGTTTTATATTTAGCTACATTATTGGTTGTTTTAAATGTGAACCTCAATACAGTTCAACTTTTACCCTTCTAGACTTGTCAAAATTATGCTTACTTTGGTTTAGTGTATTCTTCTGATGATCCTATATAAATAATTTCCATGTTTCATGTTCAAGCTCTTCTTCACGAATTAGAACATCCGAGAGTTCGACCATAAAATCTGGTGCTTGTGCTTTTATTACTAATCATCCCTTATAACTTATCTCGAATTTTCCTAATTCTACTTTTCATTTCATTAGCCTTCCCGACGCATCACGGCTTTCTTGATACTAATACTAAGGCAAGGGCAACATTTCAATATCTGAATATAACGCTTCTACTTATTGTAGAGCTTTGCTTTCATAATAAATTGAAAAATATTACTGTCCTTTCTCTTTTATTAGAATAGAACTGACTGCCACTTTAGAAACTGCTAAACATAGTATTAACTTTTTCCCATTTATAAGTTTAGCTAGTAATGATGCCTTTCCTAGGCGTTCTTTCAAAGTTTACAATGCCTACTCACGTTCACTACACCATTCAAACTTTTTTCCTCTCTTCAACACTTGTAAGAAAGGAGAGCACTTATCTGTTGCTCGTGATATAAATCTGCTCAAAGTAATGACCTGTTAAGCTTTGTACTTCCTTTGGCTTTGTTTGGGACCACATTTTAATAGGAGTTTGAATTTTATCAGAGTTCATGTTGATACCTCGGTGATTTACTTGTATCTTAAGAATTTTCTGGATTTGATCCCAAATACGCATTTTAGTGGATTGAGTTTCATCATATACATCTGTAATACCTTAAAGGCTTCTTTCAAATGGTTTAAGTAGCTTTCAACTCATAGGCTTTTAACGAGCATGTCATTGATGTATAATTCCATCATTTTTCTAATTTATCCATAAACATTTTGATAAGTAGTCATAAGATTTTTTTGGCCCCAATGGCTTTACCTTATAACAATATAATCTTCGGTCTGTTATAAAGATGTGTTCCTCATCTAGTCCATACATGAGGATCTGATTATATCTTGAATATGCATCCATAAAGCTTAGCAGTTCATGTCTCGTAGTTGTATCCACAAGCTGATCAATTTTGGGGAGCAAGAAATCGTCCTTAGGATGTGCTTTATCTAAGACTG
>CAIGRH010227756.1:0-13743 GCA_903798295.1 Fraxinus nigra | reverse complement strand
TAGAGCATGTTTGAGCTCCATTTTCTGTCCAAGATATATTTTAAAATAGTATTTTGATGGAAAATGTGTGGTTAAAAGATAAGGAAATATTTTGAATTTGCGTGTAATATTATTTTATTGAAAAATATATGATTGAAAAAAAAATATTTTAAAAATAATGAAGACCAAACAAGGGCTTAACATCTTTAAGTGCCTCGTAAGTGAGGGTTTTTAATTTGGCTATTGCGTCAGACTTTAGGTATAGGTATGGAAACAAAAACTTAAGTTTGGTGATGGGTTTGAAACAATTGAAAGCTGAGGTACTACATTAGAACGTAGTGTAAAGTTCAGGTATCGTTGGTTATCATACAAAACATAACTGTCCATGATGTCTCTATGAAAAACCAAGATCACGAACTGTGTGGCAGTGTAATTTTGGCACGTTTGTAAATGATAAATAGCCAAGCTTGAAAAGTGGTGCGTGTCAGCACCTGGTTGGGTTTTTTTTTTTTTTTCTTTTATCAAACTGTTCAATCAAACGCTGACACGCGTCCCCTATTTTTTAACCTGATCACCTACCCTATTCATTGAGTGTGACTTCACATCATGTTTCGAATAAACAAATATAAATACAAAATTATTACGTATTCTCATTCGTTACATCTTTCTTTGCTCGAACGAGCTTCCCAAGTAAAATCAAACTTGGCCACCAAATCATCTAAATGAAATATATTTAGCGAAGTTTGAAGTAGAAGTTTCAAGCTTTTAAAAATGGTGCCTTTAGATTCCAAACTTCTAATCTTAGCATCTACATCCAAAAGATTTTAGAATGTGAGCACCCAAAGAACCTATAGACGATTTTCATCCAAAAGTACATCAGTTGATCAAAACTCAAATGTTCGACTTTCATTCGATCATATTTAATAAAGATAAAATGGTCTCTTCCATATTTTTAATTTAGAATAATTAAAATGATTATCAGAAAAAGCATTTGTTCAACAAATAAAGAGCTCAATGGAGTCGTTTCTTTAACACAAGCCCGAGACTCTTTGTAACGTGAAGCCATGAAACTCGAGTTGCTAAGCTCATTAAAAGTTTGCTTTTTGTAGGTTTTGTTAATAAGTAATGAAGTAAGGTGTAAATTTTTATTTTTTTTGAATCTTATAGGGTGTTTGATGTAGATTAAAATCAGATTTTAAGTAGATTGTTATACAAGTTTTTGAAATGTGTGGTTAAAAATATGTGAAATCCATGAAAGATGTGGTTCATATTAATTATTTGACTTTGACTTATATTAAAATTAAATTTTAATCCGACTCAAACAGTCATTTAAAAAGTTTTCAATGGCGAAACCCATCTAAACTTCAGTGATGAAATCGTTATGTAAAACGTGTTCGGCTTTATAAAATTAGGGTTTGCTTCTCATCTTGACTATTCCTCATATAGAAACCGACCAATAATAGATATTTCCTCGAGGGTAAAGCGCACATTTTTAGTGACTTGCAAATACGGTTGGATTGTGATTCATAGTAAAATGACGAGTGGGGATCGAATAGGACATGACGCCAATCTCCACAGTAGACTTGGCCCCTATGTTTCCTACTTCACGTGTGTATAAATAAGTACCTCTCCCGTTTCCATTGAACATAAGATTCATCTTGAACTACAACCATACTCTCTCTCTCTCTCTCTAAAAGTAGTTAGAAACTATGGCCTGCAATAATCTGAAAGCTATTATCATTAATGGGGTGAATTTTCGTGCAACTTCTGAATCATTAAACTCGTCGAAAAGACTAGGTTTTGCTATGCACTCGCAAACTGATAGAGGTTTGATAGTGTGCTCAGCAATAGGTCATAATACACTGAATTCAGATGAAAGTTGTTCGAGTAATCCGACGAGAAGTTCGGACATTTTGAGGTTAATTGATCAATGTGAAAAAACATTAGCAAGTTCAGGAAAATTTGGAAGGTTTGGAGGAGTTTTTGTGCCAGAGACACTAATTACTTGTTTGAAGAAGCTTGAAGCTGAATTCAGATGGGTTTTACGTGATCCTGAGTTTCAGGTTTGTCTAAATATTTTCATGAAAATGCAGATGTTTATGAGTGTTTTCAAAATCAGACGGCTCAGTCTGATTTTGGTTACGCAGTCATGTCGATTAACTTGTGTTTTTGAACTTTTTTTTTTACTTTCGATTTAACTCAACTTCAACTTGAGTTCTTCAACCTTGACTCGCCTCTTTACTTTTTCGATTCATTGCTGAAGCCGATTTTGAAACATGGTTGATCTTGTTTAGTATAATTAAGAAGGTTAAAATCTTATTCATCGTATGGTATGGTATGTTGTTTTAGATGGAACTATCAATAGCGCTGAAGGACTACGTAGGCCGAGAAACTCCTCTATACTTTGCCGATAGGCTCACTACTTACTACAAGAATGAAAATGGAGAAGGACCAGAGATTTACCTAAAGAGAGAAGATCTCACTCATGGTGGAGCACACAAGATCAATAACGCTATCGCTCAAGTAATGCTTGCTAAACGCATGGGGCCGAAAATAATCGTCGCAGCAACAGGCGCAGGCCAACATGGGGTTGCTACGGCAGCGGCATGTGCTAAACTAGGCTTGGATTGTACAATATTCATGGGCAAGATAGATATGGAGAGACAATCATCCAATGTACTCTTAATGAAACATCTAGGTGCCAAGGTATTAATTACTAAGAGCATCCGTTTCACAACCTTTCTTTTTACCTTTATATCTTAAAAGAAATTCGAAAATATTTAGCCTTGTTTGGCCCTCATTTTTTTTCTTAAGCAATCACACACATCATGGAACTTACAACTTTATCAACTTTTTAACCACACATTTCATAACTTTTACCAAATATACTCAAAAATTGATTTTTAACTAAATCAAACGGGGCTCAGTATATTTTATTTTTAAGAGGGTTATTTTCCGATATACAAAAGAGATTTGAGATAAAGTTTGTATTCCTCTTCTCAATAGTAGTAAAAAGCTGGACATAGCTCACATTTTAAGGGAGAACCACTACAATAATTCGCAATAGTTTCTTTTTTTTTTCTAATTTCCCTTTTTTAGTAGGCCATGACATATAAATAATATGTGACTCAACTCAATGATTCCAGGTTAAATCCGTTGCCGGAACTTTTAAGGATGCGACGTCAGAAGCAATCCGGAACTGGGTTGGAAACCTAGAGGGCAGCTATTACTTGGCAGGTACTGCAGTCGGGCCTCACCCATGCCCGAGCATGGTTCGGGAATTCCAAACTGTGATTGGAAAGGAAACAAGAAAACAGGCTATGGAGAAATGGGGTGGAGAGCCAGATGTACTGGTTGCCTGTGTAGGGAGTGGATCAAATGCCCTGGGATTGTTTCATGAATTTATAAGAGATGAAAATGTGAGATTGATTGGAGTTGAAGCTGCTGGAAATGGAATTGATAGTGGGAAACATTCAGCAACTTTGGCAAAAGGAGAAGTGGGTGTTTATCATGGGACTATGAGTTATCTTTTGCAAGATGATGAAGGCCAGATTATTGGACCACATTCAGTAGGTGTCGGGTAAGTCTGACCTAACGATGAACTGAACGCTATGGATAAAAAGAATTTATAAAGCGGACCCGACTTTTTTAAGAAAAAGACTAGTGCGTATCGTGGTCATGATACACGTATCAGTCCCCATGTCCCACACTTTAATCTAAATAATGGTAAATGTGCAGGCTGGAATACCCAGGGGTTAGCCCAGAGCTGAGTTTCCTCAAAGACATTGGGCGTGCAGAGTTTTACACAGTCACAGATGAAGAAGCCCTGGAAGGTAACAACTATGGTATATCACATAAAATGCAATTCGTACTGTGTGGAAAAATACTAATATACTCTGTAACTAACTGGGTCGTCCTCTGTCAAAAACGAGCAGCATATACACGGCTATGTCGACTGGAAGGGATTTTTCCGGCATTGGAGGCTGCTCACGCATTAGCATACCTGGAAAAACTTTGCCCTGATTTAGCCAATGGTACTAAGGTGGTCGTAAATTGCAGTGGCCGGGGCGACAAGGATGCTGCAACGGTCTTTAAGTATCAAGAAGACAAGATCAAACGTGGGCTCAAGGAATCAAATTGAAAAACTTTGATATCAAATAATAGTAGTAAGAAGATGTCAGCCGCTGATTACATTGGATTGAACAGTATTTACATATTTTGGCTATAGCAAATAATTTGTGCAGCATTACTTTAAATTTTAGGCCGTAGTGTTATGCCAAAATATATTTTGTATTAAAATCATCGCAAGTATATGATTCGTTAACAAGTAATAAAGTGGACTTATTGAATCTGAGTATCATCCCACGAAAATTCATTAGTTAAATTCAAATTATCGTAACTCTAACCGAAACAATAAAATTGAAGTGTTGTTGTAATGAAATTATAACTAAATTAATCTAATTATGCAAAGATGAATGATTTAACTAAACTGAATGCAAATAGTGTTGAATGTAATTTGAAGTTTTCGAATGTATGATGAATATACTAGGATCTCAAATCCCTAAGTAATAATATTTTTAAACCTAGTTTTACACTTTAACACACTATTGAAATATTGACGAGTTAATACTCCTAATCAGAACGAACTATCCAAGTATCGAAAGATATGTTGAGAGCATGTATACTATACTTGAGTGGTAAATAGGAAAATCATTTGTCGTTGGTTGAGTTTGCATACAATAATAGTTTTCAAACTACTATCTGTATGGCACCATACAAGGCAATGTTTGGCCGAAGATGTCGTTTACCAATATATTGGGATGAGATGAAGAGAATATTGGGTCCAAAACTTATTGAGAAGACTGTGGAGGCTATTGATAAGATCAGAATGAGGATTAAGATAGCTCTAAATCGCAACAAGAGTTACGCAAATAATTGAAGAAAAGAACTAGAACTTGAGGTTGGAGAGAAAGTATTTCTCAAAGTTGCCACGATAAAAAGGGATACTACGATTTGGAAAGAAAGTGAAGTTGAAACCAAGATTTATCGGCCCATTTGAGATCCTTGAGAAGGTTGGAAACGTAGCGTATCGTTTGGCACTACCACCTGAGCTATCGGCAATGCATAATGTATTTCACGTTTCCATGTTGAGAAAATATATCCACGATCCAAGTCACGTGGCTACTGTTCAATCATTGGATGTACAGAATGATATGACTTATGAAGAAACGCCTGTAATGATTTTAGAGAGAAAGGTACCCATTTTGAGAAATCGAGAAGTGCCATTAGACAAAGTCTGGTGGGGCAGACATGGGAGAGACGAGGCAACATGGGAGGAAAAGAAGATGTTTTAGTTAAGTACTCAGATCTCCTTAATCAAGTAAATTGAATTTCGAGGACGAAATTATTTTAAGTGAGGGAGGATTGTAACTACCGAAAATAATTTTTTTCATCTATTTCATCCTGTCGTGTTTTGTTAATTTTGAGATACAACGGGACTAATTTAAAAATAAGTTTTATGTCACGAAATTATTTTAAGTAGGGAGGATTGTAACTACTGAAAATAAATTTTTCATCTATTTCATCCTGTCATGTTTTGTTAATTTTGAGATTCGAAGGGACTAATTTAAAAATAAGTTTTATGTCAAAATTTTATCTTTTGGCCAAATAATTAAGTATTCATCTAGCAAGAAATTTAATATCAATGTTGGGCTTGTTTCAAAACTCATATTAAATGACGGATTTTGTACTCTAGAAAAAGTTATTTCGGATAAGTTAAATCTAAGTTATTGTAGTATAAAGGGAGTCCTATATTAATTAGGGTTAATCAAACAATTAACTTTTTTTAGCCACGTGTATCGTAATTTGGAATGTGCCATTTGAGATTTTTATTAAAATGCAGGATAAGGTGGATTTGTTTTATAGATTACCCGTTTATATTTCATGTAATCCAAATTAACCAATTTCATCATTTTGGCTAGGATTTCTATTTAAAATCAAATTCTATCCAATCTGGAAAAAAGGTTTTAAAATCAAATTCTATCCAATTGACATTAAATTATAACCCATTTTAGATACATATACATGCACACACGGCAGACCCACATAAAAAAGTGGATGGAAGCATTTTTATGTTTAAGATTTGGAGGGGTTCTGCTCGACGTAGACACTATTTTATCACCACAATTAAGGTAGGATCCCTACACTAAGTTGATCGTTATATGAATTTAATTTTCATTCGTACATGTTATTCATTATGTTTGTTCATGAAGTATGTGAAGTGCCTTTAACGGTTCTTCTTAAAAGTCAATGTTATGGAGATTATATGTTTAACTAATGGTCGTAGAGGTTTGTCAGAACTTTAAATAGATCATTTGATCACCGATTTACTTATTTATAAAGACAATACGTAAGGATGCATGATTAAATAATTATTATGTTCATATAGCATGTATAGTCTACTAAGTATTTCTTTGAGATACTCACTCATATTTAACATTTTCGGAGTAATCGGAGATTGTGCGGTGGCTTGGCATGAATGGCATATGAAATTTTTAGAGAAATTTATTTCTTATGTTTTAGATTGCTACTTTTATGTTTAATAATCATTGGGACATTCCAAAATTATAGTTTAAATCCAGGTTTTGAAGCGGAAAAAAATATAATTATACTCGGTTAATAATTTCAATTGGAAGAGTGATTTTCTTCATATTCTATTTTTTAAAAAGAATTATTGGACCCTTTTTAAGTATCAAAATATGCATATCATCATCACTTGATGATGGGTTTACAGTTGAATTTTTTGGTAATGTGTCGCTATTCAAGCACAATTAAATTATGGCTTAATTTTTTGTAGGTCCAATCTAATTTAATTTTATTCAAATTTGACTACGAGAACCTTTATGAATTTTGGTTTCTTGTACCGACACAAGAAGGTACCTGGCTGGACTCCAAGTCAGAGCCACGTGATTTGGAATTATCTTTCATTATTATTTTTCATTCCACTTTAGGAAATAGACGAATACATGGAAATTTTTTAATGATTTCGATTTCCTTCAAATTTGATCATTTTTTCTATGATCGTGATCTAAACTAGAATAAAACAAGATGTTTATGTAGCGTAATAAAGAGTCATTCCATTCATAGCATTAAGAAAGGAAAAAAAAAAGTTAAAATCTTGTTTATTGAACTATTCGGCATTGTGTAATATGGTGCGCCAAACTTGCACTCAAGTACAAGAAAAACTCGAAAGCATTACTAAATTACAAATCTCTCTCAATTCTAAATCAGTGTTGGTTGCTAATGAACTAAACTATAACGGGGAAGAAATGTATTACTAATTTACACAGGTCAAATAAAACATCAACACCGCATCCTTTTCCTTTGATGACCCTCTTCACTTAATTCCTGCAGATAATAAAAATAGAAAAGGGACAATAGTTAACAGAACTCATGCAACATATCCAACCTAATGATCAGTGGCCATGAACATTCATAGTGCAAATACATTGTGTAGACCATAACTCATCACGGCTTTGTACATCAAACTTTAAGTAGCTTGTTGTTCCGGGCATTCAAACTAGCATTTCCGTGATGGGCATATATTATTTTCATCTATGCTACCTGTTCTACGTGTATAGTATTCAAGGCAAAGACCATTGCATATTTTACTTAAATGAACTAGGAATCAGCTTACAAAACATGCAATCGGAATTATCCAAATAAAAGAACACATAAGACCTATTCATGTAAATCCGAAAACTTATTACAAGAACAAGAAACCAGATACTCTTATCAATACTGATGTAAGCAAGATATAAACTTATATCAAATGAAAAAATGATTTAAGACAGCTTACCTCTTCGTCTTTTGTAAATTGCTCAGTTGGAGCATTAGACTCAGACCTGCATTTAGCATGTACTATTGGACCTAACTGTGACCTGTCCATCCCTGCAGCTGATCCGGCTTGTGAATTCATATAGACGGCCCCCCTATACATCCATTCGTCCATTTCATCACTGTAGAAATCGTCAAAAGGCTCTCCACACAATGCGCAAGCGTTCTGATCCTCATCAGCAGGAACAGCCATTTCTTCATCTTCTTTCTTTTCCACATCATTATCAGCAGGTAAAAACCCTGGAACTGCTTCAGTCCCCACTGCCTCGGCCCCACTGAGCCACATACTAACACTGACAAACCACTTAGGAGAAGGCTTCAGCTTACGGGTTCTTAAAGTCCGGTTCTTGTTGACATGCCAATCCATATGTTTCCTATGCTCCTCTTGGCTTTTGAATCGAAGGCCACATGTTTTGCATTGTCTGGGAAGATCAGCGTATAGAGCAGTTATTGCAGACTCGTGACGCACCTTAAGAAGGTCTTGATCAAACTCCACTCCCACAGAATCCTGTGACAATCTTTTATCGATAAAAATTTGAATTTAAAAAGCTAATCCTGTTCAGAGGACCTAAATGCGTACCTGTTTTGTCAATGATATCAAACCTTGTGCTACGAGAGAACTAATTAAACCCGAAAGTGCACCCTGTGCTGGAGGGTTGGGGGCAACTTGAACAGTATGTCCAGGGGGTGCTGATTGAGTTGTGCCAGGTGGTGGTCCCCTGGGTAAAGTTGGAATAGCTGTCCCTGGTAAATGAAATGATGTGTTTGGGGAATTGAAAATTGGCAAAGATGATTGCGAAACTGGAACTAGATTAGACAAGGCTATACCAATAGGAGGACCACGTCCTTGTGCACCGTATCCATGATTTCGAGGTGGTAGTAGATGTGGATGAACTATTGGTCGGGAGAGTTGACCGTGAGCTCGAGGCAAGTTGCTTATTGACATACCAGTATTGTCCAGATGCTGCTCATAAGGAATTGACTTGTTGATATTGACATTGCCAGCATTCATTATAGGAAATTGACTCCTGATGTGCATTTCTGGAGGAAGAGCAGAATACGAAGGCAATGGATATGAATTCTGTAACCTTGCAGGATGCCATCCTTTTGTTAACCCTGATACATCAGCTGATCGAATCTCCGGAGCTAAAGAGTCAACAACAGAGTGCGACCTGAAAAACTGTGCGTCTACACTTGAGAAATTTCCAATTGTAGGCGGCTTTTGCTCATCAGCTGCAGAAGAGGCTCCAATTCCTGAATGCAAGCTACCTTCTTTGGCATTCAAATAATGTTGTGACGGCTGATATGGTAAATTCCATGAATCTCTGGTATAACTAGAAGCAGCTATCTGATTTGAGGCCCTGTGTGAACTAGTAATCTTACCAATTCCTCCATTTCTAGACTGCAAAAGGAAGTAAAAGGAAGAAAAATCAGACCTTCATGTTATAAAAGAAGACAACAAAGAATAGAATACTTCAACAGAACATGTGCCAGGGCTCCTGAATCCAATCAAGTCAGGGTGTTGGTGGATATACATGTATGTAGAGGTCATAGCATCAACCAAGAACATTGAATATACAAAATAAATTACACTGTGACATAGTAGGAAAGACGAGAGTGGCCAGATAGAGCAGATAGAAGGCTTTTGATCAAATTAATATAAGTTCACAAAGCAATATAGAACTTTTCAGATCCATGAAATTAACAGAAGATACAAATGGGTAGTAAACAAATACATGATACTTAAAATCTTTACAGAACAAGCACAAAGCCTCTTTAGAATAAAAAATATTTGAATTGAATACCATAAGAAAAAAATAGGCTGATTAAGATAAGTAACCATACACTGACAGGGGGAACACCCACAACAATGGAAGAATCGGCAGTGGAAGAAAATTGTGCATTCAACGAGTTGCCACTGAAATCAGTCGCCAAAGATGCAGCACGTTGTGTAGCAAACCTGTCCTTGCTCTGGTGTACTAAAGTTGGACTCATATCTTCCCAATCAAATTCCTCCTCTTCAGTATTTTGCCATGTCCTGGAAGTTGTAGTTTGGTCAAAACCATTTATGCCCATTTGCTCAACCTTGGGATGTTTAAGGTTCAAATTTTTCTCCCTGTGATCAACTCCATAAGCATCAATCAAGGCTCTAGGTCCTTGAAGATCAACTCCTTTATTAAGTACAGCAGTATTTTTAAGACGTTGATCAGGTTCGCCATGCCAATTTTTTGCTCGCAGTTTATTTGTCTCCTCCTCTTTGCCCATCACTCTGTTAAGCCCATATTCAAATCTAGAATTAGATGGTGAGGCCGTTTCAGTAACCCTTCGATATCTGTCCACACCAAATTCATCAAGTGATAGGTGTGATGGCGAAGTTGTATGGCATGGGCGTGCCCGGGCAGATGAGCTTAAACCTTTGGCTCCAACCTGCAAATTGAATAACACAGTAAACTCAGAACTCAGAAGAAAAAATTATCATAGCCAGTGATAGGTTCCTATGAAGACTATATTCAACACTAAAGTACCTCTACAGGTGATGCATTTTGAAATGGTCACAAATATAAAAAATCTAAACAAAAGAAATGGTTGATTAGGTTCCCATCAGGTGCAATACACCTCCTTCAATTAGGGTTAGCAAAAAAAATCGAGTGAAGGCACGCGGCACACCAGATCAAGCTTAAACCAACAAATAATAGAAGAGACTGAAAGAACAAAGGGACGTTAGGACAGATCAAAGAAAATACTAGAGATTTGGTTCTTTAGGCTTAAATCTCAAACGAACAAAAATTTTCCAGCCTATAGAAAATAAAGTTCTTTAATTGATATTTTGCAAGACCAATATAGTCTCTTTAAGTCTCTACAAACCTTAAAACTCCAAAACTATTCTAACTAGGAAAACCTAAACACACAGAAAATCCAAAACCTAATGCAAATGGTAAAGTTTAACCCTAATGGGAAAATTCTAAACCTAGTATACTAGAAAGTTAAATACCTAGGACAATAAATCCTAATTCTAGTTGCAAAGCTACGCGATTATACAAATTTAGAGTCCAAATAAAACTCAAATAAAAATACTAGTAAAAAAATAGTGGGAAAGCACCAGCTCCTGTAGCCATTCCGTATCATAAACAGTATAGCCTGTTTTACAAGATATTATAGATCTCCTCACAGGCTTTCTATGTACATTTTAATAAATTGATGAACTAAAAGCTTACTGTGTCTATGGTTGAATGACCAAACTGATGCCGTGCTTCCAAGTATTCAGGATTTACGTGTATGCCATGTGTTGGGCGCGGAGATTCAGAAGCTTTCAAGGGAGCCAAACCAGGTTGTTGACGATTTACACCAGGGGAAAATTGCAACTGCGCCTCAATCATGCGAAGCACTGATGATGGGAACACTGTGGACCAGGTACCAAAAAGGTGGCGCATAGCAGGATGCATGCTATGGTGGACTTGTGTGTAGGCATCGCAGAAAACCTTGGCAACGAAAAGAAAATGAGAAATTAAAGGTATGTTAAATTACAGGAGCTAATGACACCATATAACAATGTGTGTGCACTGAACCAAGTTAACTTATTTACCTCAGGCAAGCGTGCAGAGAAGTGTCTAACATAATCCCTGCCTATGTTCTTCACAATACTGTCCAAAAGATACAACGAAGGTAATTTTTGCTCAACTGGAACCTGGAAAAGACAAACATCAGGTAATGAAGTACAAAACATCCAATGGAAAATAGATGTCCCTCTAGAATATTTGGCAAGAGTAACTATGAGTTATGATACAGCAGTAGATACAACAAACAACCTGGTGAAAATTTTAGACTAAATATATAAATATATTGTTGACTATTAAGATTGAAAAGATCCACGTACTGAGTGAGTAAATGAATGAGCAACCTACACTATTTATCTACAAATATATAAGCAAACGAAACAAATGCTACAGCCTACAGGTAGTAAAATACATCTGTGTATTATTGTATCCTTAGTTACAACATCTGGTCATTATTGATGCAGATTGCAGGGCATTCATGAAAGTTCTGTACAGAAATTATAAATAATTGTTAGTAATGAGTGTTATCCAACTCATTCAGATGCTTAGCAACAATTCAACGTTAAATTCAAATGATGCATAATCAAACTCATAGGTGTTAAGAACCTGAATACTAAAATTTGCACATCGGAACTTGAATAACTATAAGAAAATGGACCCTGAGATACATTTTACACAATCTAAGTGACATTAGTGGAACACAAGTTCAAGCCATAAAATATTACTTAAAAGACTTTTTGTTATAATTTCTGTCATAAACTTTCAAAAGTGCCCAGACTTGCCAGGAGAATAAGATTACAAGAACTCTTCAGAGGGATATCAAAAAGAATACCACCACATAGAGTTCTGATCTCCAGTTTAACTCACTTGTCTTCCAATTCGACAAGGAAAATCAAGAGCCATTTATCTATTTATTCGTGTTCTTGCCAACATTAGCCTAAATAAACTATGCAATGTGCATTTTTTGCAGCTGTTCGATTCCCTCTGAAATTCAAGAGTGAATAATACAGACATCTTGGAGAATGCTGAAGCTTCTACGACTCAAACCGCAAAGTCTTTTTTATGTTATTAAGCAAGTTTGATTGCATTGGCAGCTTAAAATTGGTGGTTTTAAAAATCAAATGTAGATTGATTGGAAAGTCACCAATTTGAATTCAATACCCCCCGTCCCAGAATATGTTGTGATAGATATTTTTGCATTCACTGTTAGATCAACACACTCATGTATAAATAAACTCAAAACCACAAAAATTTTAAAATTAAAAAGAAAAAAAAAAGAAAGAAAGAAGAAAGAAAGAAGAGAGTAAAGTTTCAATCCTTGTGCACTTTGAACACTACAATTCAAACCTTCTACACCCAATACAACTGATACGATTGAATGAACAATTACAAACCCTACACAACTTGTCGAGAATTCCAAAAATACCCTCGATGCTATACCTCGATAATCCGACCGCAAATGGCATTAGCTATGCCCTTGCCATGTGCTCTCTGCTGTCCAGCAATCATCGTCAGATCGGTAATTATAGGCTTCGAATTCAAAGTGAGTTCCGACAGAACAATCTCGTAAAGCCGCACAATTTCATCGGTACCCAAGTTCGAATCAGAGTCATGTCCCCCATTATTGAAAACGCTAAATTCCGCCTCTCTCTCCTTCAACATGCCCCTGAACCGATCGATAATTAACGGGGGTGGTGGCTTAACCGACGCGACGTCGTTCGCCATTGCAGATTTGGTGAAAGCGCCGGTCTTGAGAGGCGTAGAGTTCTCGAATCTTGAAACGCCGCCGTTCATTATCGGGAATCGGCTTTTAATTAGAGTTAATTGGGACGGCGAATAAAGTTAGGGTTTCGAACCACCGGCTCAGACGGAGAATCGGACGTAAAGGGGGATTTTACGGGTAGCGGAACGAAATTGGGAATCTGTGCAAACGGAAAATAAGTTTGTAACGTACGAATACTTGTCTAAATTAGAGAGAAACATATTTAAAAATAACCTTTTTTACATAGATGACCTATTTAACGAAATTTATTGATTTATCGGAAAAATTAACGAAATTTCTTGGTTTATAAAAACAAACGAAATTTCTTGGTTTATTCGGAATTTCTTGGTTTATAAAAACTAACGGAATTTCTTGGTTTATAATGGAATTTCTTGGTTTAACAGAAAAACTAAAGGAATTTCTTGGTAACAGAATTTCTTGGTTTATAACGGAATTTCTTGGTTTAACGGAAAAACTAACGGAATTTCTTGATTTAACATTTCCTAAACCCTAAACCAAACTCTAACAATTCTCACCCTTCCACTTTCTCTC
>CAIGRH010227680.1:0-13204 GCA_903798295.1 Fraxinus nigra | reverse complement strand
GAACTTAAACTTAGCATTCATAAGTCAATGACAGATATTTCTTCTAACATCGTGGAGCCTTTGTCGGAGTTGCATATATCCATCATTAGTGAATGTCACGAGAATTTAGACGCTAGTAAGTCCAACCATTCTAACAGTCATCTTCCTTTTTTGTGCCTTCCACCTCATCATTCCCAAAGCATGGAGTGCATAAAAGGATCGACAATAAAGAAATACGATGTGAAAGTACACTTGTCAGTCGTGGAGGGATTTCTTTTCTTCCAAAATTTTTGGAATGGTCTTCATGGGTCCAAAAACTCCTTCTCAAAAGGAATCTTTGCGAGTTAGCTTCTGCAGTCAATCCTACTACAAAAGATTATCAGCGTCCAAAATCTATTTACAGAGCACTTTGTGAGGTTTGATGTCAAGAAACCAAAACCTTTGTGACCATAGGTTGTGGAATTGGCATTTCTCTTTGGAATATCCGTGAGATTAGTGGACTTTCAATCATGGGCCATTATTATGAAGAAATAGCCCCAAACCTTTCAGAGTTGACGATGACCTCCCTAGGTCTTGCTTGCATATTTTTAATGTTTTCTCATTAATTGCTAATGAGAAAAAATTTGCCTGCATTACTCATGTTGCTTGGGTTGAATTTTGGTTTTGAGAAAATGGTTGTCCAAAATCCTCGACAAAACAAAGCTTATAAAAATGCCATGAATTTAAATCCATTTAGAAGGCGTCAGCAACGAGCATCAACAAAAATAAGGAGGCCCTTGGTTGTATATAAACCAAAAGACATTTCTCATAGAGATCGACGTCATTGGAGTGATTTGTCAATATTTTTATTTATGGAAGAAGAATAAGAGTTAGAAATAGCAGCTTATCTCTCCATATAGTTTTGTCATTTCGTTCTTCCATCTGGGAACAAATACTAAGAGTTTGGACTTTTAAAGCATCTTCTAAGATGGCAGGTAGATACACTATAGCCTAGTTCCTCTCATATTAGCTAGAATTTACAGACTTACAAAAACGTGGAACCACCAGTCAGGCCAAGACCTTAGCTCAATTTCACATTCATTTCCTAGACACTTTCTTTATGCTTGGGCTGTAACTTATTTCGCCAGAGGTATTTATTCTCATGTGGACAAGAGTTATTCTCGTCCTATAATTAGAAGTTATGCTGGCATTTTGAATGCTTTCCAATCTTGGGAGAAAAATGTCGTTGATTGTCGGACCTTATTTGTGGAATGATGGGTGTCAATGACATTTACTGGAAATCATTTCTCTCATCATCTCATCTAGATGTACGAGCAGATGACCAACCAAGGTCTACAGATACCTCAAAAATTATGATGAATATTCAATCTATATTTGTTTCTTATCACCGAGGAAACTCTCATTTCATCTTGAGGCATATAATCCTCATATGTTTGCAAGAGAAAGCTCGTGCATTCTTATCAATTTAAGTAAAAGAGAAAGGATCGACATTTAAACTTTGGAAGATAAAAGTTTTATCTTTTATATCATCTACTATAGAAGATTCTCCTCTTAACCTTTTAAATACCGAAACTCTGGCATTCTTGCTGTCAATTCGATTGAAAACCGAAGGTCTCGACTCTTCTGATTTCTCTTCTAAAACTTCATAAATATGAATCATGATAGGGTTTGAGGAAACCTTCTTGATTTTAATCTTTCTCGACAGATTTGGATCATATCCCAAACCATACCCAGGTTGTGACGTAAGGGATTCGATAAAATCAGATGGAATACGCCCACCTGAAAGAACAACATCAAGATCACCCAGTTTGTGAGGCTCTCCTTTCTCAAATCCATCATTGTCAAAGAGCTTTTTGACTTGAGGATTGTAACACCCTTTGAATGTTTATTTTAACTCTTCGACTCCTTTAGTATCCTGCATATCTTGTTTGGAAGAGCTCACAATAGAAAGCTTTGATATGTTTGGAATAGATGTCGAAACTTTTATAGTAAACTTACGTTCTCCTTTGGCCATCATGAGTTGATGGGGGCAAAAACAGGAAACTAGGAATTGGAAAAGTTAACTCTTTTTTCAATACCTCAGCATCTGTTGGATCTGTTTGAGGTTGTTTTCCTTTAGATAGTCCTCCATATGTAAATCTTGTCTTACCTTTAATAAGCTGATGAGGTGGAACAATAGTTGATGTCTTGTTATCGTCTGTATCTCCTGTAATTTTGAATTTGGACATAGAAAATCCTGCATAATGACATTCTTCATCCTTTATGTAAAATTTTTGCATTAGTAAAATGAGATTTTTCTTTGAGGAATGGTTTAGACTTTGCTACTACACATTTGACTTCTTCATTTTGGCTATATTTGCAGCATTGGTACCAAGTTGAAGGTACAATTCTAGTTTCATGCAGACAAGCATGCCCGTAACTCGTAGGATGTTTTAGCATCAAGAACATGGAAGATAGTTGAGAAAATCAACTTGCCTATTTGCAGCTTCAGGCGAATCATACCAATGGCTCACTGACCTCTCTGGTTGAATCCTTGAATCGTGATCTTGCTTCTGGACAAATCACCAAATTGATTCCAACCTTCTTCATTGTCTTGATTGACATAATATTTACGACAAACCTGCAATCAATCATCATGCAGTTTATTTTGCATTCTCTAGTATAACCCCTAACATAAAATGGTCTATCATGTAAACGAGAACTTAGTTGTAGATCTTCTTCATCAAGTGTGATAGTGGCCATACATCTTCATGAAATGTAATGGTGGCCATACAATCTGGCTGAGTTATGGCTCCAATTTGTACTAAGACCTTGCCTTCGTATGTTTTTGGTCGATCAATGCTGCAATCAAAGCCATTTGATTGTTGAAAGAAAGACTGAGGGACTCCATCAGACTTGTATTAGAAGAAATGTTGTTGAGCCGTGAAAAAGTTTTCTTCTTATTTGAACTGTCTCTCGATATAATCTTCGTCTCATTTTTTACCTCTACATGGATGACATTATTTTTCGTCTCATTTTTCTCCTCTAACTGGATGACATGATAGGTGAAACATTCATTGTCAAAGAAATCTTTAGGGAAATAATCCCCTAGTCTAGAAGGAGCATGTGAATGAGTTTTTAATTCTGTTGATATGATAGAGGCCCTTGACTTGACTTAGACTTTTCTTTTTGGTTTTTTTTTTTTTGCCTTCTTCTCGATCTCGAATTTTTGTCATAGACGTTGGAACTTAGAAATTGTAGAGCCTTTCGATGACGTCTTTTCACAAGAGTCCATGCCCCCTGATCTTCTTCTTATGTTACTTCTTCCTTGGGTTGGACTTTCATATCCAATGCTCTTAGTGATATTTTACTCATTTTATCTGATTTTTAATATTTCTCTTTTTTGCTTAAGAAGGTAGACCAGTCATCACTAGCCTTATCTTCAGATTGAATCAAATCCCGAACATCCAAGTCATCCGTCATAATCTCATAAAAGGTTGGACGATTGGGTGTATGTGGCTTTTATATCTCTAGGTAAATGTATATGATGGTTACTTCTCCATCTCCTCAAACTCCACCAGGATGGCTCCTTATGGAAGTTGAGGTACGAATTCCTTGATCAAGGACTCACTAGCCTCATATGTAAAAAGGAATGTGTGTTCCTCTTTCATAATAGGAATTTGATCAAATGACCCGAATGAGACCATCAAGTAATCAACGGTTGGATTTTTTTCTAGTTTCAAGTTTGATCTTATTTTTTTTATCCAAACGAACAATAAGATCCTTCAACACAAAACATCGATCCACTAGGTGACTAATAATTATGTGAAATTTGCAATACTTGGGATGGTTGATCTTCCCAGCTTCCTATGTTCTTTTCGGTGCTGGAAGCTAGATTATCTTCTGCTCAAGGAATTGATCTAGGATTCCAGAAAATTTAGAATCTGAGAATGTATACTCATTTTCTTCAAGTTCTTTCAGAGTCGCATGACGTCTATTTTGGACTTGTCATTTGTTAGGTCTATACTCCAGCTTTGGCTTCGGATTCGAGATCGACCTTTGGAAGGCTATCCTTGTTGGGACGGTAGATATTGCCATAACTTCTTTGGACTTACCCGTCTTGGTGTCCTTCTTTATTTCTTTCTTAGGATCTTTCTTTTCTCTTGGATCACATGGCAAGTAACTTCCACGCCTTGCTATTTGGAGCTCTAAGTTATGGGCACATGTTGCCAACTCTTCAAATGAGTATGGTATATTTGTTTAGAGATTATAGAGTAATCCTTATGCATACCTTGTACACACATGTCAATGGAAGATACTTTACTGATGTGTTCCTTGCAGTTAAGCGCAAGGTTTCTCCAACATTCGATATACTCTACAACTTGCTCTTGCTCCTCTTTGCTCTGCTTCGTTCGAGCAAGTTGTGGTAAGCTAACAATTTACCTAGCGCTGTAGAAACATGTTAGGAATTCTCCCTCGAGCTGATCCTAACTATCAATTGACCTAATCGATAGGTCTGTATACCATTCAAATGCAGCACCTTTGAGGAATCGTACAAACTGTTTCACTATAGTATCACTGCAAGTACCAACATTATTACACGTTTCAATGAAATGAACCACGTGTTGTTAGGGGTTGCTCTCTCCATAAAAACATTAGAATTTAGAGGGTTGGTAACCGAGCGGTATCTTCATTTCGTCAATTCGACGACTGTAGGACTTGGAATAAACCAATGAAGATTGTGATGAGCCACCATATTGGGCACAAATGGTATCTACAATCATATGTTGAAGTTGTTGGAGGGATAAAGAGCCAACAGAGAGTTGAGTGCTATCACACAACACATTTTGCACCACCATCTAGTTGTGCATATCTTGCTTTTGTTGGTGTTCGTGAACTTCTAGATCTTTATTTTTTAAAGATGCTATATTTTCTGAATTGCCTTTCACCAACGAATTTTGCAACTTTAGCCTATGCATGAGTGCAGTAATTTGTACATCTTTGTCATCTAGTGACTTTGTTAATTTTTCAATGGTTAGAGCCTGACGTCGCTTCGGTGACCATCACTGGCTTGAATGATTCTTTAGATGAAGTATAGTCTCCCCACCTTTGTGGAGGAGTGACATGAGAGGATCCGGACACAGATCTACCACCGGATATGGAATCAAATTATAGTTTTTCACCAAACTTTTAGTCTTTTCTATCGAACGAGAGCTCGGCTTTTTGAAAGCAATTTTTAATTTTCCTTTGTTGGAGAACTTCCTCAGTGGTGAGACTAGTTGAGTTTTCTCAATTTTTGTTTGGTCTCTAATCGCATGAAAGAGTTCATGAAGTGTTTCTTCAAGACTATTGACATTTTCCTTCGCCTTCTCGCTTGCCATCGTTGATATAATGGTTTGAAATTGAAGATTCTGATATCAAGAGATAAGAGGACAAGGAGGTCCCACTTGGAGTGCTAAGAAATTTGTACAATGAATTTCGTATATTAAAATACAGAAATTGCAACAAATTGTATTTTGATAAATACAAGTGGATGTTGGTCTTCTTGTGACTATAACAATGCACAATCCTCTAATTGATTATCTGAATGTAAGACGATGGGCCACGTGCACTTCAAGATTTGTTGAAGAATTGACTTGTGGAGAATTTGGCTCGTTTGACACTTGGATTTGAGTTTCGAGACATGGACTTGAATTTGATTTGGTTTGAAGGAGATTTGGGGTTTCCTAGATTTTCTTGAATTTGAAGACTTTGATCTTCTTGATATTTCTAGACTTGGCTTGAGAGAGTTTCTTCTCTTCAATCGGTCTTCAGATTTCTTCTACACTTCTGAATTTTTGTGTAGCTTTTCACTTGTCATTTTTGTGTGGACCTTTGGTCCCATTTGTAGAGAAAATTATGGATGGCAAAAAAATTCGTCGGTTCGGAAAAAGTTCGAGCCGGGCCCAGCTCGAGCTCGGTTACAACAAGCCAAGGCTCGGGCCAAGCCTCATTTTTTTGGTCGGGCTTTGCTCGGCTCGGCTCGGCATAAAAAAGCTCGAGCCTAACCCAAGCTTTTTTTTAATTTATAGTACGTCTAAACTACACAAATTTTAAATTTTTAAATAAAAAATGTAGACTTGACATTAAAAAAAATCGAGCTGGCCCGTGCTTGGCTCGGCTCGGCCAGCTAAAGCTCGGACCAAAAGTTCGGGCCGAACCTCATTTTTTTGGCCAGGCTCTGCTCCGCCCAGGCCAAGAAAAGCTCGTGTTGAGCTCGAGCTTTTTTTTTTTCTCCCGGCTCGACTCGTTGACATAGCTAGAGAAAATGGTAACCACTTTGTAACCACCCATGATTTGATTTGATCTTATCTCATTTTATTTGATTTGACTTGATTTAATTAATTTTATTGAGTTTTAAAAGTATGATGGACCTTTTTCAGGGTCATTTTTATGTGGGTTTTAATAGAATTTAGTTTTAATGGATTTAAGTCGGATAATTATTTGAAATTAACTCAATCCATTAATTATTATTATACATTTTTTTGTCTACAATGGGAATTTGTTTCATTAAAGTCTACACCTCTTATATCCCCAATTGTTTTATTCAAACATATTATGTTATCAATTTTCTTAAATATGCTAGAAAAATATTGGAGTTAGGTATTTGATTTTTCCATATCATTCATAGAGATTTAACTTTAATATATAAGGACTATTTCTCAACTCTTAATTCATTTAAACTCTCAGTGCATTCCTCAAGTTTGGCTAAAAGACTACTTTTCTAATTCAAGTTTATTCAATTTTAGGAAGGTAAAGCGATTTACTTTTTCTCTCATTTTCTAATTCAAGATTATTCATTTTTTCAAAGGCAGTGCGATTCACTTTTTCTAACTTAAGGCACTCTTCAAACAATTGGTCATGAGCCTCTTGAGTTTTCATATCACACTCAGACCCCGAATCGGAAATTGATTTACTTATTTAGACAAAATTTTGGGTCAAGGATCGCTATTAAGATTTGATACTATTTGAAAGTTTTAAATTACCGAATATTTAGACCTAACGCACGAAATTACATAATTAAAAGCAACAAATCACTATTTAATTGTTTCTAAGTTAGATCCAACAAGTTAATTTATCCTAAATTTGAATACTACAATCAATAATTAAAATAGTAAAGAACACCAAAGATAATCATAGAGAAACTCCAACTAGGTAAAAACTTCAGGCATTTTGCAGCTAATAATCTACTATAAATCGAAACAAACTTACAGTACAGTCCAGACATGTCTATTCCGTATAACTTCTGATCTCAATTCATATAGTTTCCCTTGATTTTGCTAGAGGTGCGCTCCTTCAAAACAAATCCCGACTTCTAGTTTATACATTAGCCCTCTTGGACTGCGTGCTCCTAATTCCAGATCTTGACTCATGGTACCTTACCTTAGTCATCCTGAATTTGTGCTTCTGCAACAGTTCCCTAGTATCGCTTTATCTCGATGGAATAGGTAGTTTGGTATTTGATCAAAAGATCTTGTGTATTTTGATCTGTGGTTTAATGTGAAACAATACGTCTTGATTAACAAAATATGTTTTGGAAGAATTTATGGATCAAATAAAATGTGGTAATTGAATCTTGGAATTAATAAATGTTTTGGATCTTCAAATGAATGATTTCCATGGAATAAATATGATTCAACTCACTTTCAGACGTCTCATAAGGTGTATATTTATAATGGATAATGTTTGGGATGAAAATGAATTCAAAATAAGCTTGAAAATTGAATATAACCACGTTGCTCAAGCTCTATGCCAACAACAGACGAGCGGCAGTTGGGCAGTTTTCAATATTTTTATAATAACTTTCTCTCTCGATATTCGATTGATGTGCTTCAAAATACATTGGAAAACTAACTTAAATGGCTCTAGTTCTTCTAGAAATAGCCTTCCAAATTTCAATGTTTTCTATGTGAAAAATGCGTTGCAAGTTGCGATTGAGAATTTGGAGCATAACTTGTGCAACTCTTTGACGTTCTTAAGACTTCTAATTGCATTCCAATAACCATATGTGACATTCTTGGACATCTTGGACTTTTTGAACTCTATCAACCATATAGTAATTTTACCAAAATTTAGACTTTTCTAATCCTAATTTGACTTTGATTACAAAATAATTAAATCCTAATACAAATCAACTATTACATGATTTTGACAAATAAAATTGTCAATTAAAAATTTAGAAATTGTCAGTTATATAATTCGGACTTAACAAAAATATTTTTAACTTTTGACTTCAATAAAAATCTATATTTTAATCTCTATCAAACTGGAGCTAAATAAGATAAATAAATAGGTTGGATTGACAATTAGTTCTCAGAATACCTATCGTTACTAATAGTTTCGGAATTGAAATGTAGAATTTTCTACTTCCATTGATAGGATGGAATACAATATAGCCATTGTTGTGATTAAAATGTATTTTACTGATTACAATAAAGAATGCAATCACAAAAACTATGCTGTGAGATTACTTCCTATGGTTGGGTACCAAAATGGGTTCTTATAATTATGTTTTATCACATCCCCACAAGATTGAGCTTCCATTAAGGACGTCGATGAGAAGAAAATGAGTAATCGATGGACACCGGTTCAAATCCACAATATGTAGCCATTAATATAATTCTGCAACGCGTTCCTATTCAGCAGTTATTGACTTGATTTAGCAGTCACATATTCTGCAATTCAGCAACACTAAATTTGCTCCCGCGTGAGTTTCATTCTTCAAATTTCATATTAAATAAACTGAATAAATATTAGTCTTCGACACCGACGTAAAAAACTTGATCGCTAACTTTCTGCATATGCGTAGTATCGTAGCAATTAATAGAGTAGTGACTAGTGTACCATTCCCTCGTACTTCTAATTGCATAAACTAATCTAGTGGGCACCAAAGAAACATTTGTAAAATCAATTAAATTACATGCGCGTTAAAACTTCAAATTAATTCTCATTTTGTTCAACAATTTCTCTCGAGTATCGTGAAATCTATTCTCATGTGATCTTCCTATATGTCTACAAAAAGAAAAGAACATCAATATATATATATATTGAACCCTACAATAATTGTATTCAGTGATATATTCATTATTTCTTCTCTCATAATGAAATAACAATCAAAAAGCAATCCAATTAGTATCTAATTAATTGAAAATCATTAATATCTATAATAATAATAATTCAAAACAAACAAGTTTCAAATGTCAAAGTCATGAACTTTATATTAAAATTTCATAATAAATGGTTCATCTACATCCACGTAACTAGAAGTTTAGCCAAGCATTACATAATTACAAGAATTCATTGCTAAACTATGAAATATCACCCGAATTCAAGATTTATTTTTTTTTAAAAAAAAAGGAAAAATCACGAATTATTGAATCTGTTCCAAGTTTTTTCGAACAAGTTTCCATTGCACCATATTCTTTTCCCAAAAATCTAAAAATTGATCTTCATATATATATGGTACAAAAAAATATCATAAAATTTATCAACTTATATATGTATGTGTGTGTGTTGATATAAAATTATTATATTTTTACTGAATAATCGAATTTAATGAAATAAAATGTCATAAAATAAATATTCAAAATTTCAAGCCAAAGATGTTTTCTGGTTTGAGAAATAATTTTTCAAAATGACAAATTAAGCGTTTTTTCAGTAATCTTAGAAGTTAGAATAGACCCTCCAAACAGAAAATTGAAAATGAATTCAATTTTCAGCATTACGAATAAATAAATTTAATATTTGAAAAGTAATAATAGAGAGAGCGCAAAAGTTGAAACGTTAAAAGCATGCACTTTCGACGAATGATTTTCAATAAACCTTTTGGTCATTTTCAATTCTGAAATGTGAGTTCTAAAGCTCATCGTGTTAAGAGATAAAATAACATATCGAATAAAAATGAAAATATAGACCAACTTGATTTAGATTACTTTTCTTATTAAAGTCGACATTTTAAAATGGAATCTCAAATTTTAATATTATATCATAACCTATTAAATTCCAACGAAAAATTTGATCCGATTATGACTCGAAAACAAGTATACAGATTTCAAGAGTGATATGTTCAAACGAGCCAATGATTTGTGGGGGCATGTTACGAGATAAGATCCTACATAAAATAAAGATAAAAATATAGATCAATTTATACAAGTTTTGATCTTTTAAGATGGAACCTTAAACTTAATATATCGTACCTACTTTAAAATGATATCCTGAGCATGTGTTGTCAAGTGTAAATGCTAAATTTCATTTTTGTTCAATTCGATGGCAACCATTGAATTTGATTTTAGTTTAATTTTAGATGGATAATCTATGTTACTATCATGATACCTTGAGAAGGCTATGATCGATATGTTGGCCAACCAAGTTACTTCATATTTACGCATATGTATATGTGAGCACTCATGGTACAATCTCATATACATTATGTTATCAAGTCATCGTATTCATTTTATACCCAAACATATCCAGAAATGGAATGTAATTATACTGAGATAATTGGAAAAGATTAGAAGTTATCAGAGGATGGACGCGAATACCATATGATAGCAAAGGTTGCTGCGTGGTTCTATGATCTTACGAATTATCGTAAGCGCATGATATCAAGAACAAGTAATAAAGTACTTAATGACTAATGTAGGATCAATTATTTCTAACTCTAATCGGATAGCTAAATTTGTATGAATAATTTATACTAATTAACTAACTATTCTAATGTGCAATTATGCAAGATTTTTGTATAATTAGGTGAGGTGATTACTAAAACTTTAAATCTCCCTTATTACTCTATTTTAATACAATTCAATATCATGATATGTATGCATTTTTTTGTTGATGAATGTTCCAAAACTATTTAATAATGTCTCTCGAGTATAATAAAACATATCCTCTCATATGACATTCTATATCTCTATGAAAGCACACATTAAATATCTTAGAACGTCTATTGAAATCATGCAAAGTACATATTTATATATCTATCATCTATAGGATCTCACATCAATTTTTGAATGAATTTACCTATCATATTGTCTCTCTCGATAATAATAAAATTCAAAAAAATAATCTAATTAGTGATCAAATAATTGAAAGACATAAGCACAATAACAATCATCCACGAAATCATGCATATTGGGTGCAAAAATATTAAATTCATGTTAGAATTTCATAATAAGGATCCATCTATATCTTAATAAAAAGAAGGGAAAAATACATAACTACTAGATTATAAGAATGCAATTTCATAACTAACAATCTTTAAAAATAATTTCAAAATTCAGGTGATAAATGTAATATAATAATACATAAAATATAGAAATAATATAGATCTAAAAATAGGAAGGAAATATTGCATTTATGAAAGATTTTTGACAGTTCTTATACACAATCCCGACTTTCTCTCTCTATAATCTCGATTCGAAAATTCTATCCTCAATCACAAAAATTTCTCCCCTTAAACCTCAGTCTCAAAAGCATCCACATCGCTACCATTACTCACCGAAGAATCAGATACCATCCCGGAACTTACCCAGATGTTGTCGTTGCCGATACCACCAATTGAAACCCATCCAAACCTATTATTTTTTGCCAACAAATCAGTCGTTGCTTTTTACAAAGAATCGGGTTTAATTGGATTTTTGTTTTCGTCGATAGGGAGGCAAATGACAGAGATCTCGTCAACAAGAGGTAGGGATTGAGATTCAGAGATGGTGTCATCGTCTTTGGTTTAGTGGGCTTGGACGAGTGTGAGTGTGAGTGTGAGTGTGAAAAGGAAGAATAACATTGTGGCGGTGGTAGGTGTATGTATATCACTATATGGGTTGCACTTGCACCTCAATTTTACCCCCTTCTTTTTTTGCACTTGTTGAGGGTGGTCGGACAATTGTTAGCAAGTTTATCCCTCCGATCGGTTAGCAAGAAAGATAATATTCTCTAGATTTTAACTCGATGATATTGGTGCTTTACTACATTGGATATCTAAAAGGTTTTTTGGATCGAATTTTTATTATTTATAAACAATTTGGCGTGGAGAAATTGAAAACATTTTAGATTTCTTCGTCAAATGCTTGGTGGAACGCCAACAAAACAAGCCTTCAATGAAAATAATTTGTTGAAGAGATCAAAAATATTACCAATATAGCTACTGCCAAGACTACAGATATTAGTTAATTGAAAATGCAGATGTAGAACAATGGTTAGAACTAGAGCAATAGACCAGTATCGGGCTAATTTTTGTGTTTGTGAGGGCTGCTATAGGGTATTTGCCTTCATCTCTCTTTCCACTTTAGTTTTGTTTTCACTTTTCCGTGTAAAATTGAAAGCTTGTTTCCATTAGACAAGATGGTAATACATATCTTGTTGTCAATGGTAAATAGTAAATACAAATATCTAAGATGCATGGCATAATTGATTAAATTTCTGTAAGGATAATGGTGTGGTTTGTGACTAATAGAAATGATATGATAATATATTTGTAATAACATGACATAATCAGACAATAGGTTACATTCAACACAGTAGTGGTCACGATTAATATATAAATAGTAACAAATTTTAAAAGTAAACATATTGTAAAAAATATTCACTCTTAATGGATATCTGGTTACACATGTCACTATTAATACAAATTTGATCGCATATAGTCACCATTAAAACACACATGGTCACATACAATCGCAATGAAGACATACTTGGTCATAACTAGTAGTTGACACATTAAAACCCACATGGTCACAGACAATTGCAATGAAGGCACACTTGAGTTGACACAGACTTTGTCACATACTATAATAGTTAACATATACATGGTCACAAACTTTAAATGTAAACATAGTTTGTCGCAAATATTCATTGTTAACACTGACTTAGCCACATACAGTCACAATAAAGACATACTTGATCACAACTAGTCACGGTTAACATAGACTTGGTCACCAATCACAATTAATATAGATTTGGTCATAGATAGTCACAATGAAGATTTAAAATTGTTTACGAACTTAAAAATGTAAACATTTTTTGTCGCAAACATTCACTCTTACCAAGTGTCTGGTTACACATGTCACTGTTAACACAAATTTGATCAAATAACTTATTTCTTGGCCACAAATTACAAAATCTATAGGTTTCAACTTATTTTACGGTCTCAAATTATCAAGTTAATTAGTTACAACTTATTTCTCTATCACTAACCACAAATTTAGTC
>CAIGRH010227662.1:0-10985 GCA_903798295.1 Fraxinus nigra | reverse complement strand
AATACTATATTTCTTAACAAATATTATCCACATCTCCATAGTAGATTGTTCACAACATTATAAGCCAAAAGATACAGTTCAAAATTTACTTAGAAGTATGGTTTCTTTATTCAATTTCTCGTGTCTACTCAATATTTGATGATTCCATAGTTTATGATTGAATTGCATGTTTGAGTAGATCTTTTGATAATTGAAGAATATCTTTTTAGCTACTCTAAAATACTTCGAAGCTCCACAAGAAATACATGTTCAATAAAAAACAGCAACATACACAGAAACACAATATATTTGGAGAGAAGCCGGAAAAGGGATTTATCTAATTACTCTGATTGCAAAAGTTACTACATTTGTTCTCGTATTTTTCATACAAATTTAGTGTATTATATACCCAAGAAATGAAGAAGGGTATTTTCGTAACTTGCAAATTAAGTAGTATCTAGAACTAATCTTTGAATTACGTGATGAGAGGATACTGATAGATTAGTTGATAGAGACATAAATTGAGTGTTGGAATGGAGCAATTAAGGTTAGATTGCAAGTATAAATATGCAATAGACACCAACACTCTATGTCAGGGAATTCTTAGGACAAAACCCTTCCTAATATTAGTTTCTGCTAAGAAAAACAAATAATATTGATTTTATGTCTTGAGGAGTTATGGCACAGCATATGGGATGGGGAGCCATGGAAAAAGGGTGGAGAAATGGCCCTTGGACTGCTGAAGAAAACAGATTGCTCATTGAATATGTCAAGTTGCATGGTGAAGGAATGTGGAACAAGGTGTCTAGGCTTGCAGGTAACTCTACAGTCCTATATTGTGTACGTTTGATCTGTAGTAAGAACTAAGAAATATAAAGAAGTTAAAATTGCATGTTTGTCTTTGCTTCTCTACAAGAGAATTCAGCAGTATCAAGGGTGATGCCATCGAAAAATACCGTAAATAAATCATTTTTTGCTTTCTAAGTTGCGTATCAAACATGCAGTCTCTTTATTATTTTCAGGTCGAAACTTATGTAGTTGATTACAAGTGTCAAACTTGTAATAAATAAAGAATGTCTTGTCTTCTAATGGATTTTGATTGGTGTTTGAACAGGATTGAAAAGAAATGGAAAGAGCTGCAGGTTAAGATGGGTGAATTACTTGAGGCCAGACCTTAAGAGGGGACAAATAACCCCACACGAAAAAAGTATCATTCTTGAGCTACATGCTAGATGGGGAAACAGGTACTAATTTGATGCCCTAAACGAGCTTTTTACTTCTCATCAATTCTACGGCTAGCTCGGGCCCTATCATAAGCTGCCTAGAGGAGTCTATTAACTAATTTCATGAACACAGGTGGTCAACGATTGCTAGAAACCTGCCCGGAAGAACTGATAATGAAATCAAAGAATTACTGGAGGACTCATTTCAAGAAAATGGGAAAACCTTCCCCGGAGAACACAGAAAAAATCTGTCTCCGGCTTCTGAAGAGGCAACAATTTCAGCTACAATGACAACAACAACAACAACAACAACTGCAGCAACAACAACAACAAGAAGATGATATGGTCATGAAGAAGGTAATCTCGTTGCTTGATGAGAATGATAACAAAAATGGACTGCCAAATTTCCCTCAAATGAGACAAGAAATAACTTACCCGAACACTAACGATGAGTCGGCCTTCTTTTATTCGATGATTAATGACTATGCAACCATGCTAGAGACCTCAAATGAGGATACTCTGTGGGATGGCTTTTGGAACTTGGACGATTTCCATGGAAATTTTCCGGCTGGGAATGCAATAAATAGAACTAATTAATTAGCATACTTTAGCCATAAATTTTGATTGAACTTTCAATATCTGCTTAAGCACTGGATGATTGAGAACCAAATAAGGTTTTCAATTTAGAGATTATGATTGTTATGCTTTTTTCTGTTTTTTGGTTCATCTCTCGTGTTAGTCTCTCAAGGCATCTAGAATGATCATGTTATATTTTGTGCTTATATTAGTCTGGTTCAATCTTGTGTCCAAAAAAGTTTGGAACACATGACAAATTGTGAAACTTGATAAAATTTCAGACAAACCAGCTTTTTTGCTGTAGATTATAAATTTCGTGTAATCTTCAATTTCTAATACTACTCGAGAACGTCCAATGAAGTCCAAAAAAGGAAAGGGATTCTTTCATTACCTTTAGAATGTTTAAATCATTTTCAATAGAAAGTTAAAAACCAAAAACTTCTTTGGGTACTTAAGAAGTTGCTAATAAAATCTCTACTTTCTTGAAAGCCAAAATCCTCAACAAATAGGCCAATGCGTGGTCTCTAAGTTTCATATCTTACCTATTAATGGCTTTGAAGAGTAAGTGAAAAAACTCTTGAGAATTAACTCTCGGATCACTAACTTCTTTGACCTCGCATCAACCTGGTCGTACGACCTAAGGTACAAAACTCTCGGGAAAAAAACCTATCTATATTTTCTAATCTTACTGAGGACAATCATCAAGCAGTTTAGCTTCAATTCGCATGATCTTTATCTCAAGAATTCCTTCATATTAACCAACATAAGCTCATTTATTCATTATTTGACCCCTGCAGTCGATCCAGTTGACTTGTTCCTCTACTTTCTATTGTTTTTCATCGAAACCCAGTCCCTCAAACTCACCCAACAATGCCAAGCGCTAGTTCACCATATGTTGGCTAATTTCAACCGCACAATTCTTACTATCCTATCGATGGGAGGATTGATGTATTGGGTTGTGGTATTTAACCAATTGTTCTTACCTATGAAACAGTCCTATATGTTAGTTTGATGCCTTTTGAGTAGTATTTGGTGAACGAAATTATGATTGGAATGTAAGGATTTTAATCGAACATGTGGGCTTATACGTGAAATATTGTGTATTAAATTAAGAGGAAATTACACGCAACCAGGTGTTTAAAAAGCATAATTCAACCCCACATTCACTACCCAATCGTTTCTTCTTCTCTATGGCAAAGGCGACGGCGACGGCGACTCCACCTCACGACAGCGACAGGGACAGGGACTGCGACTCCACCACTTTTTACTTCTTCTCTTTGCTTCTTCTTCGTCGGATCTCCATCTCCATCTTCCTCTCAACGAAGCCATCGACGCCCTCTCGTGAGGCTGAATCTGAATTTCTCTCTCCGTCTCCCTCTTCCTCTCATAAACAGATGTGGATATCTCTTTCCACCACGCTCCAGTCGTCGCGCGTTGCGAAGGCACTGTGCTCCCTTCTCGATGACAAATGGTGACGACGTGACCGTAGTTTTTGTTACTTTCGTGGGATGTTGACTGTTGTTGGCTGTTGTTTAACTGGTTATGGTGGTGTTTTGTGGGGGCGGATCTGTGTGTTGTGGTGCAGGTGGCGATTTTCTAATCTATGTGTGGGTACTTTATTATGGGTGGTAGTTGGTGGACGGTGATGACAATGGTTGTGTAGGTGGTGGTGGAGAAATGGCAACTACAACCTGAGGTGGTGGTGGTGGTGGTGTCTTGTGACGGGTGGGGTGTCTGTGACCAACTATTTAGTCATTTGTGTCCAACTATTTGGCTGATTTGTGACTAAATATTAGGTGTCTATGACTAAAAGTAATTTGTGACCAATATACTGTAACTTACATGATCCATAGATAAAATNGTGTTTTGTGGGGGCGGATCTGTGTGTTGTGGTGCAGGTGGCGATTTTCTAATCTATGTGTGGGTACTTTATTATGGGTGGTAGTTGGTGGACGGTGATGACAATGGTTGTGTAGGTGGTGGTGGAGAAATGGCAACTACAACCTGAGGTGGTGGTGGTGGTGGTGTCTTGTGACGGGTGGGGTGTCTGTGACCAACTATTTAGTCATTTGTGTCCAACTATTTGGCTGATTTGTGACTAAATATTAGGTGTCTATGACTAAAAGTAATTTGTGACCAATATACTGTAACTTACATGATCCATAGATAAAATGTGACATGTAATTTGAATGATATGTGATTCAAACCCGATTTTTGAATTTTCAAACTATTTACCTTACTTTTGAATTGAGGTAAAGAATACACCTTAGATATGAACTTTTCCCTTAAATTAAAGGCTATCAATTTTGATTAAACCCGTTTAAAGTGATCTAATAATGTTTCGGTATTTTGGGCTTTGCAGCATCCAATTAAAGTATAGGCATTTACGTGTAGAAACCAGATATGTTCCTAATTTCATGATGGGCCAAATTAAGTTAATGGGCATTTAGTGTGTGTGTGTGTGTGTGTGTGTGTGTGTGTATATATATATATATACGGTTATGGGCCTCGGATCATATGTTTTGTTTCTGTCTTTTACTCTCATCATCAAAGAGAAATAAAAGCACAATATATTGATTTAGAAGACTAAAATTGCAAGATTTGTTCATTATGATAATCATGTCTGATTTTGGTACGCTTCCGCTTCGGTTTACATATTCTTGATAATCCAACATGAACGATCGTTATGACGGTAAAGAATTTTCTCCCAACAAGTGGTATCAGAGTCAATTTATGTTGAATTATTGAGAATCAGAATTTTAATTTAGTTCTTGTATAGTTTTATGNTGTGTGTGTGTGTGTATATATATATATATATACGGTTATGGTCCTCGGATCATATGTTTTGGTTCATTCTTTTACTCTCATCATCAAAGAGAAATAAAAGAACAATATATTGATTTAGAAGACTAAAATTGCAAGATTTGTTCATTATGATAATCATGTCTGATTTTGGTACGCTTCCGCTTCGGTTTACATATTCTTGATAATCCAACATGAACGATCGTTATGACGGTAAAGAATTTTCTCCCAACAAGTGGTATCAGAGTCAATTTATGTTGAATTATTGAGAATCAGAATTTTAATTTAGTTCTTGTATAGTTTTATGGTTTTTGAATTTATCAAATCCATAGTTTTTGTTAAATTAGAAAATTATTCGGTTGATTTTTTGGAATTTCAGCTTTAAAAAAGAAAATTAGGTTATCGTGCGGCGCTACTTGCGGCGCGAGGCCGGGTACTGCGCAGCGCAATGTAGCGACGAAGGTGCCGCTGCGTGTTGCAGCGACACCTGTCGCCATTGCTACTATTATAACATCAAGTAATAGCAACAACGTCGACTGCTTCTTCAAGTAGGCAGCGCTCGGGGGGCGGTGTCAACGCTCTGCCGTCCCCATGTCACAAACAATTTTTTTTATTAAGGTTTGGGTAAATTTTGGGAGCGGTGGCTTGGGCTAAAAATTTGAAGATTTGAGGTCCTTGCTTGCAATTTTAGATTAGGGTTAAGGTTGCAATATTTAAAATCTATTTTTAATGTTTCAACCCTTAAGTTTAAAAATTTGGTAATTCAGCCCCTTAAGGTTAAAATTCAAGATATCACAAACTATATATTCGTAATAATAATCTTAAGTTACATGATCATACAATATATCACAAACTGTATATTCGATGGTTCGAATATAGTGATATAAAATGTGTGATGTGATCAAAATTATATCGTTCGCGATCAGTACATAAAGTTATGCGCGGAAATCTTTGAGAAATCTTGATTTCGAGCTTAGTTTATCACCAAACGAACACCCACTAAGTTCGGCTCGACCTACAACTATCACTTGGTTGCCTCAAATTTCTAACCCACAAAGGATTAGGGTGGTGATTGCAATATCGCAAAGAGAATGAAGAAATCAATATCTCTCGAACCCTCCATAGACTGCTTCCACAAGTTTTTCTTTCTTCTATTATATGAGACACACACATGTATTTGTCAAAAGGAGGGAGAAATAGATATAAAGCA
This sequence comes from Fraxinus nigra, assembly GCA_903798295.1. NCBI lineage: Eukaryota > Viridiplantae > Streptophyta > Magnoliopsida > Lamiales > Oleaceae > Fraxinus > Fraxinus nigra. The sequence goes on along the minus strand of CAIGRH010227662.1, from coordinate 5,195 downwards.
TAACAGTTTAGATTACCATATTGGGCAAAGAATATAGTAATTGGGCCACCAACAAACCAAAGCCAAACCTAATAACAATTAGCTCAAAACCCACATATCCATCAACAACAGATCCAACTGCAACTTAGGTCATCCAAAAGTGTTGAGCCACGAGCAACATTAACTTAATTAAGTTTCTTCAAGTAGCCCTAAGTTGCTTTTGGGTCGAGTCATTACTAAGGTGTCGATATAAAATTATTCAACATTGTTTTAACATCATCGCCCGGGATTTATTGGGTATCAAAATTCAACAAGTTGGAAGCTTTGTGTTGATGAGATTGCATTGTTCTTATTGAGATTTGTTTAGATCTTTGTAATAAGAGCATTGATGTGTTTGGTGCACATTGAACTCGACCTCATAGATTACTCTTTTGTGACCGCTAGAAATAAAACTTTATTTGATCATCAAACGAGTCACCTAAATCCTGAACGAGTAATATACCTTTGATTCCTAGTTCAAATTCCTTGAGGTACCAATGAGGGAAATTTTATCCCATGTTCGATGGTCATTTTTTGGGAAAAATAATATTTTGAATAATGATTTTTAAGAGAATGTGTGGTTAAAAACTAAGGAAACGTTTTGAGTTTACATGCATGATATTTATTGTGTAAATTTGTGATTGAAAATGAGTATGTAGAAAAAGAAATTTTCTAGTAATGGTTGTCATATAGGGGCTTAATTGGAAGATTGATTTCAATAATTTGGGAACGGGGAGAAAAAGTTAGAGATCATAAACTTATAATAGAGGAATCCAATAATCATTACGATGAGACGATTGTCGGTTTGAGGTACTCTATAAATATTTGAGCATAAGCTCAGTAGTTCGAGGATGGAATTGTTAGACTATGTTGTTATTTGTTCAAAACAAATTAGCTTGATGAACATAAGAGTGGGAGGGCTATATATGTTGGAAGGGCAAAACGATCATTTTGTCGGTTCCAACATATTGTCAATCAAACAGAGGTTGACTTGTGGAATAATGATTAGAGGATATTTTTATTGGATCGTGATTTAGTTCTATAATTATCATTCAACTTGAGAGTGCAATTTTGACTTTTTGGAAAAAAAAAAGTCGAGATTAATAGATTTGTCTTACTGATCAAGAGTTGATCGAATTAGAAACATATGTTGGAGCTTGGGCCTTCTGAGTTCAATTAGGTCCCGCTCTTGGCTCTAATATAGGTATGAGACTTAATTGACATACTACAATAAAGTCGAAGGAAAATTGTGCAACTATGAAACAGTAATTTTAAGTATTATGAATATGCCCCTTGTGGGCACATTTCTCAAGATATTAGAGTTGCCCCCTGTTTGATGGCCATTATTTGGGCAAAATAAAGTTTTGAATAGTAAATTTTAAAGAATGTGTGGTTAAAAAGTAGGAAAAACTTTGAATTTATTGCAGAATACTTTATTGTATGAATGTATGATTAAAAATGAGTATATAAAATAAAAAGTTTTAAAATAATGATTGTCAAACAGGGGCTTAGTCACATTCTCTCATTTCCCAAAAATAAGGCACCTAAAAAGAGATAACGAAAGGGAGAAGCTTTGGCTAGAAGGTGGAAGGCCATTAAAAACTATTCTAAGGTTATGATCTCACACTTATGTGTGAAGATTTAAAAACAAAATCCATAACCTCGAAGGAGATCTAAGATTTATAATTTATTTAGATTTTAATCTTCAAAATGAAGCAGATTTCCTCTTGTGATTAAATCTAAAAATCAACAAATGATATCAAAGCCAATGATTATGGAGATTCTTGAGTATGAGTGGTTTTTAAATCTTAGTATAATACGTATTTTTAGTATTGGTATATTTTGGTTATTTGATTTGATATGTTTATTACTTATGCTTAAAGTAGATATTTACACAATCATTTTTGGCTCTGGAATATCATCTTCCCATTCTTGTAATTTATTTATTATAAATCAAAATCTTTAGATAAATGTAAGCCATAAGGTACTAGGATTTTGTATATTCATTTTCAAAATTTCTACACCTTTATATCAAGAGAAGAGGATGAAATTTGAGCTCCAAACTTTTCTTTGTTGCTATTTTTTCATGGAAAACTTGGTATCATTAGGATGAAAAACTTATGATTTGGAGATGTTTATTAAAAACTTGCGATGAAAAAAGAAATAGGATAAATAAGAACAAAAACCATGCAGGAACCACCTAGTTGAAGGAAGCTCATCAGCATTAGAAAGCAACAGCAGTTGTCTCACATGAGGCAAAGACAGAGGTAGAGGCAAAGGCAGGTGCATCCTACAACTGCTACCCCTTCTGGCAGCAACGATTGCGGCTGCCACTCCGACGATGGATGCCACCATCGGTACCTTTGGGTATGATGATGAGTGGTTGGAGATGGTACCATGATGGTGTTACTAGGGTTTGTAAAGTCGACTAAAATCGGATCTAAGGATAAAATATTTTAACATGAAATAATGGAGTGATTATCCTATAGATTACATCTCATCTATCGGATATTTTAAAATCATTAATGAAGCTTAATACACTTATATATGAAAATTTTGAAGGACTTCCTATAGAAGATTTTGACAAAATTATTCATAGACCAAATAATAATCAATCCTTGTTTTAATTGTGGCATGAGATGTGTAACTCAATAAAATGAGTGGAAAGGTCCCAACCTAGCCAGCTAAGGATGTCAATGGGGCGGGTATGAGACGGCTCGACCATTCCCAATTCCGTTCTGTCGAGTATTTTTGTTACCTTACCATATCCTCATACTCGGTTAAAGTGGGACGGGACAGGACGGGGCGGGTCTCATGCCCCATTTATCGTCTCATTTATTTTTTCCTTTTTCTTTTCATTTTTTATTTATTTTATTTTTTGCTTTTATTTTTTTTTTGTCTTTAGTTAGTAATTATTATTACTTTTTTACTAATTTGTTAAAAACAACTTATGTTCTCTTTAAAAATGATAATAAATTTATTATTTTTGTTATAAAAAACTTAAATTTGAAATTAACTTTAAACGGGGAGGGTAATGAGGTTGGGTCTATGTTTTGCATACATATGTACATGCATCATAAAAATATTATTATTCATTTTATTGATGTGCGAATCATTAATTTTACTGAAAATGTCTCTTAATCCATTATTAGTGATACATAATAAAAATCAATTAGTGGGAGAAACGTTAACTAAAAAATGGATCTCAACATTGTTCTTACCCCTGAAAAACAAAAATTCATGTTGACTGAAATTTGTTCCGAGTGACTATGAAATCTCATAAGACTTCATATGAAAAATAGTGTCATTTTGAAGAGATCTCCCGTTGCTATATTTCGATATCCATGTCAAATATGTTGCAACAAAAATATCAGAATATGGAAGCTACTTTTGACATGATGAAAAGTCTCCGTGTTTGGATATCAAACTCGACAAACTTTCATTAGGACAATTATGAACACACACATGAAAACATGCACATCTGTGAGGACCATATATTAACCATAATTGGTAACTTCAACATTGTTAAGGTTTTAGGAGCTAACACTGATTCCAAGACTCAAGTTGACATGATTTTTGGAACCTACCTAAAATGTCCTTATAGTTCGAAGTTGATTATTATCTACACAAAATAAACATGTATCCGACGGAATTAATGAAGAAACTCCAAAGTGCTGAATCTATTCTTATTACAGAATAACACTCCCTTGCCACTTCAACAAAACTGTTCAGATACACAACAAATTCCAAACAACTCGTTAGCATGTATTGTAATTTGTAGAAATGTTTAGGGATAACTTAGTCATTTATATTGTATAGTGTTAGATGATTACTTCTATATATAGACTACTGTACAACATAACAAATTGATTGGACTACAACATATTTACCTCTTTTGGGTGCCTTCGTCAATTCCAATTTTCTTCTGTTTTCCTTTCTTTGTTGTTGCTGGTTCCATCCCATTTAAACACCAATTTTCACTAACTCTTACATGGTATCAGAGCAGTGAACAATGGCCACTAGCGATCCTCCACTTCCCAACAAATACACCAATCTTGCAGACCCAACCAACCCCTACCGACTTGAGACCTTAGACAATCCTGGCATTGTGCTTGTCACAGAACTTCTGAATGCTGATAACTTCTGCACTTGGTCTCGCTCAATCCAAAGAGCACTTTGAGCCAAAAATAAAACTGGATTCCTAATTGGAACCCTTACCAAACCTTTGAAACCTAATGACCCCCTTTATGAGCTTTGGGAGAGATGCAATTTCTCCCTGGACAACGATTGGGAAGGGTAGCATAGAGCATGGACTTGACCACATGTTCACCGGTCTAGTCTCCCCACAAGAATTAACCAACGCTTTGTCCCAGCGTTTTCCCTCTGACAATCACATTACAGTTGTTATACAACCTGTTGATAGTGTTCATAATTTATGGCACTACCGGTTAGGTCATCCCTCCCCTTCCCATATGCAATTAATTTCGAACACTTATGTAAACATAAAAATGAATACAAAGCAAATTATACCTTTTTCGGTTTGCCCCTAGCTAAACATTCTCGTATTCCTTTTAATCTCAGCATTCATACAACTTCTTGTTTTGAACTTATACATTGTGATTTATGGAGACCCTACTCAATTGTTGGACACGATAGTAGTCGTTTTTTTCTCAACATTGTTGATGATTATTCCCGTTGTACTTGGGTCTATTTGTTGAAAGAAAGTCAGATACTCGAAATTGCCTTGAATCTTTCTATAACTTGGTTGCAACACATTTTAATGATAAACCCTACGTAGTTACAATGGAACCGAATTTTTAATGCATAATTTCTACTCTAAACACAGAATTATTCACCAAATATTATGTGTCGAGATACCTCAACAAAATGGCTTAGTCGAACGTAAACATCGACACTTACTTCAAGTTGCTCGATCCTACATTTTTAGTCCAACATTCCTTTGCATTTTCGGCCTCATTGTATTCTCACCGTCACTTATTTGATTAATCGCAACCCCACTCCAGTTCTTTATAATAGATCTCCCTATGAACTTTTATTCTATAAACCTCCATCTTACTCACATTTACGTGTTTTTGGCTGTCTCGCTTTTGCATCAATACTCAATCGCCACCGACAAAAATTTGATCCAAGAAGCCTGATAAGTGCGTTTTGCGCAC
>CAIGRH010227631.1:0-14758 GCA_903798295.1 Fraxinus nigra | reverse complement strand
GCGGCTTCGATTTAAGCATGTAGATGTAGGTTTTTAATTTATCATATGATTTTGGGTTAATGAATCTGTATTTACCAAATGAAAGTATAAAATTGAAAATGGAAAGATAAAAACTTAAAAATGCCTAGATTTTGAGCTAACAATGAAATTAGTAATTTGGTTAAAAAATTGAATTTAGAAATTAGGTTGATTTGGACTGAGCTAATTAGGCATGGACAGATGGACTTTACTTGGGAGTTGGAATATTAATCACTAAATTAGTTAATTTGCTAATTTTCTTAGAAAAAAATAAAATAATTTAATTAATTCAATATAAAAAACTTAAAAAATTATTTAGATTCGATTTTTCAGTTCTTGGTCTGGAACCGAGAACCGAACCGAACTCATCAGTTCTCGATTCAAATACTCGTTCGGGTATTTAACTTATGAAGAACAGCTCGGGCCGGTTCGATTCGAGAGTTTTGTCCAGCCCTAGTTTGTTTACTCCTGCAAACTATTTTCCATTAAAGCCTTCAAGGACTTATCCCGGTTGTGATAAATATCGTTTGATGACAGCGATTCATAATCGTATTCAAACATTCCATTTTGGAAAAATTCTTGTTGTTGGTTTTCTCGTTCATTCAACAACTTTTCTCAACAATCTAAAATGATATTTTCAACATGGAGAACGAGACACCATGACCACGATAAAGATGATGAATCAAGGCCTTATGAGGCTTGACAGATTCGACGAGCCGAACTTTACAAGATGGAATGACAAGTTGAAGTTTTTTCTTATAATCTTTAAGATCTTTTATATCTTAGATCCAGACTTGGCGCCATTGTCAAAAACAACTCGAAATGACACCGATGAAATAAGAGCATATAGGAAGAAGAGAGAATAAGGTGAATTGATGTGTAGAGGATACATTTTGAATGCTCTCTCCGACCGCCTCTATGATTTCTTCAAAAAAACCAAATACAAGGTTGAGAAAGAAGAAACCAAAAAGTTTCTAATTTCTAAATATTTTAATTTCAAATTTTTTGATAACTTGTCATTGTTAGTACAAGTACATAAGTTGCAAGTTATTATCAATAAAATAAAGGTTGTAAAGATTGAAACCTTTCAAGTTGATGTCATGATCATTACGAAATTGTCATCTTCATGGAAGTGTTATATAAAGCAAATTCTTCACAGTTTCCAAGATTATTTTTTTGGAAGAGATTCAAAAGCATCTTCACATAGAGGAAGAGTCAAGGATATGAGATGAGAATGAACATTCTCGTGAGGGCACTTCCAAAAGCCCATGACGTAGATCAACCAATCAACTACAATAAGGATTCCAAGAAGAGGAAATCCTCAAGCCCCAACAAAGATAACAAGAACAAGAAGGAATTCAAAATTTCTTGTTATGTGTGTGGCGAACTCGAACATTATATTTAAGATTGTAGACATGACAAACAACCAACGCAAGAAGGCAAAGTGAACTCCGTTGACAATATCATTGCTACCTGAGTATTGTGAATTCGGTTAAAGGAAAGGTTCAAAAATGATGGTATGATACTTGTGCCACCTTACATGTGTACTGTAATAGATTCCTTTTCAAAATTTATCGAGAAATGGATGATGAATACATTCAAATGGAAATGAAGTTTAATCAAAACTTGTTGGTAAAGGAAGCATAGACTTATAATTCATGTCTGGACCACACTAATAAATGTATTACATATACCGAATATAAATAGAAATTTTGTAAGTGGTGATCTGTTGAGAAAATTAGGAATTAAGTTCACGTATGAGCTGGGAAACTTATACTTTCCCGAAATAGTGTATTTGTTGAAAAATGCTATTCTAGTGATAGAATGATCAAATTTTGTACTATTGACAATAATATCATTAAAAATAAAAATAAAATTATGTTTTTAAGTCTATTTCTTTATGGCATTACAGACTAAACATGTTGGCCTTTTTACTTAAAAAATGATTAAAATCGGAATGATTTCATGTGAAAGTATATAAAATAATAAATGTGAATTACATGTTAAATCTAGAATGATTAAGAAATATTTTCATAGTATTGAGAGGAAATCTAATTTGCTAGACTTATTTCATTTTGATATATTTTAACTAAAGGAGGTAATAGATACTTCATAACATTCATATATGATCATTCTAAGTTTTGTTATATCTACTTGATGAAACATAAGGATGAAACCTTTAACATATTTAAGATATACAAAGTCAAAGTAAAAAATCAATTAAATAAAAAGATTAAAATTCTTAGAAGTGATAGGTGAGGTAAATATTTCTCTAGTGAATTTAATCCTTTTTTTTTTGTGAACAACATGGCTTAATTTATCAATGTAGTGCACCTAGAACACCCGGATAAAATGATTTGGTTGAAAGAAAGAATAGGACACTAATTGAAATGATAAATGCTATGTTATTAAGTGCTAAGTTGCCATCTAACTTATAGGGTGAAACTTTATTAAGTACGTATCACATAATTAATAGGATTTTTTCTAAAAGATTTGAGGTTTCTCCATATGAATTGTAGAAAGGGAGAAAATCAAAAATTGGTTATTTCAAAATGTAAGAGTGTCTTGCTTATAGTAAGAATACAAATCCAAAAAGGACAAAGTTGAGTTCTATAGGGATCAAATGCACTTTTGTAGGATATACTAGAAATAGCAAGGCATATCGTTTATTAATCATGGAAACCAATGTTATTATCGAATCCCGTGAAGTAGAGTTCTTTGAGAATATGTTATCTTCGAATAATAATTTTTTAAGGGAACCTCAAGTGGAGATTTTGAATTCTACAAGATCACAAGTTGAAATATCTTTCGAGGATGATGAAGCAAGTGAACTTTGTAGAAGCTAAGAGCTCGAAAGGAGAAAGTATTAGGACCGAATGAATTTGACTTTCAACTTATTTCTTTCTATTTAGTTGAGGGAAATGATAAGAGTGTCACAAGATGTTCTTCAAGTGGAAACCGATCCTAAAACTTATCAAGAAGCAATGTTATCTAGAGATAGCACGTTTTGAAAGGAAGCAAATGATGAAATTGATTCAGTAATGTTAAAAAACACTTGAAAATTAATCAATTTACCACCTAGATCAAAACCTATAAGTTGGGAATGAGTATTTAGGAGGAAGTACGAAGAGGACACTCATCTTAATACCTTTAAAGTTACGTTAGTGACCAAAGGGTATCAACAAGAAAAGGAATATATTACTTTGATACATATCACCTATTGCACGAATAACATCAATTAGGATTATATTCGCTTTAACTTCAATCTATGATTTTGATATACATCAAATGGATGTTAAAATAACATTCTTAAAAGGGGATCCTGATGAGGAGGCTTATAAGGAATAACCGAAAGGATTTGTTCTACTCGGAAATGAGGATAAAGTATGCAAGTTAATAAAATCCTTATATGGATTAAAACAAGCACCAAAGAAATTGCACGAAAAGTTTGACTTAACGGTATTGTCCTCTAAATTTAAACATAATAGTGATAAATGTTTATATTTCAAAGTTTGTGATAATCATGTAGTGCCCATTTATTTATACGTCGATGACATGTTGACTATGAGCAATCAAATGCAAGGTATAAAAGAAATAAAGAGGTTTTTATCTTTCATATTCAAAATGAAAGATCTTGGTCAAGTGGATACCATACTAGTTATCGAAGTCACCAAAACCAGTGGGAGTTATATGTTCAGTCAACCACATTATATTGAGAATATGATTAATAAGTTCAATCAATTGAACATTAAAGAGGCTAACACTTCATTTGATCCAAGTTTGAAACTTGTAAAGAATGATTGAAGAGTTATTGCACAACTTGAGTATGCAAGTGACATCGAGAGTCTAATGTATGTTGAGCAATGTAGAAGACCCGACATAGTACTTGCAATTAGTAAACTTAGTCGGTTTACTAACAACCCAAGTGAAGAACATTAAAAGGCTATCGGAAGGGTTTTTGGTTATTTGACGAAAATTAAGGATCTAAGTTTCCAATATTCTAAATTTTCGGCAATCCTAGAAGGATTTACTGATGCTAGTTTAATATCTAGTGTTGGTGAAAATAAATCAACCTCAGGTTGGGTATTTACCCTTAGAGGAAGTGCGGTCTCTTGAAAATCCAAGAAACAAACCGTATTACTCACCCAACTATGGAATTCAAATTTGTGGCATTGGCTGAAACTGGAAAAGAAGCTGAATGGCTTAGGGATTTAATGTATGAAATTCCATTACTTCCTTATCTATCACGTGTGTAGTCAAGTCACATTAGTTAGAGCATACAATGAAGTGTATAATGGCAAGTCTAAACATATGAGTTTAAGACATGATTACGTGAGAAAATTAATTTTAAAAAATGGAATAATTTCACTAACGTATGTGAAGTCAAATGAGAATTTGGTTGATTCGTTCACTAAACTGCTTACAAGGAAATTAGTATGAACTACAACGAGTAGGATGGGGTTAAAACTCTATAATTAAATCCACAACAACCTTACTTGACCATACTAACAAGTATACTTCAGGTTCAAAGGATAACAACAAATCACTCGATAAGTGAATAGATTTAGTACTTATTTATTTTTTAAACCATATCCTAGGTTATAATTGCTAGTTGTCACGAATAGGAGGGTTGAGTTTCTATAATCTCTAAAAGTGACAAAGATATTGCAAGAACTTCCTATATAAACTTTGAGGTGGTGCCGCCTCAATAGAGAATTGGAGTTTCTTTCTTAAAAGTTTATAAATAGGAGAAGCGTAAGGTCATAAGAGCATTAAACGAGATTGTGTTGAACCTGGAACACTTGACGCTTGTGTGTGTTATTTCACGAGGAATAATAGGTTCAAAACTTTCATGCTACCTAGGATTTCAATGATTACTTTGTGAGATTTACACTAAGATTGGATTCAAATCTAAAGATATCCATATTTTATTCATAAGTATAGTTAAACTTGAGTTTGAACTCATTTTATATTTGAATAAGTGAGGGTTTGTTGGATATTGTTCAAGATCTACAATGAGAGATGTGATTTGAAATGAATATATGTGGATCAACCATGTGAGAATCAATTGGAAGTAAAATGAATACAAAAAATGTGACCGTTGATTTTTGAATTCTGGTAATGTTTTGGCAAGCTTCACATCTTTTTGGCTTGTTTTTGGTACCATTTCGTACATGACGGTTGATGTACTATATATAGGGATGGTGTTCTTTAGTTCCTTTTCCAAGTTTTGTTTTGCTTGATTCAAACTTGAATTAAGGTTTTGATTACTCTTACAAACTATTTGTCATAAAAGCTTTCAAGCACTTAACCCGGTGATGACAAATATCGTTTGAAGATAGCGATTCATAATCGTGTTGAAACCTTCAATTTTCAACGAATCATTGCCAATTTTCTTATTTCTTGTTCTTCATCAACTTTTGATCAACATAAGCTTGTTAATTCGTGCACTAAATATATCTTAATTAAAGTGACAAAACATTATTTGTTTAATTTCATGGGAACTTTTCTAAACAATTGTTGTCGTATTTAAGGCAAAGATATTTATACTAATAAAAAACACCATCTCTTACATGTCATGGGAACTCTCTTAAAAACTATTAAAGGAAATTCAGATAGTCGTTCGCCCCACTAGATCACTCAAAGCGGAAGCTTTAAATAGCAGTTCGGAACTCTCCTTTATCTTGAAAGATCATATTGTTTAGACCTACTTGAGGAATTATACAACTAAAAGCAACAAGTCACTTTTTAATTGTTTCTAAATAGTTAATCAATCACTTCAATATATCTTATGTTGAATTACCACAAATTCAAATATGAAAACATTAAAGAACACCAAATTGATCACAGAGAAAACCCTTCACAAAAGATTAATAACTCTGGGCACTTTGTTTGTCAATAATAAACTATAAACGAAACAACTTACATTATGGCTCAGATCCAACTAACCTTTGGTCCCCTCCGACCTTCTTTTCCTGTAGTCACCCTTGATCTTACTAGACTGCATTCTCTTCACACCAGATCATGACCCCTAGAATATCACCTTGGCCCTCTTGAGCTAGGTGCTCCTTACACCAGCTCCCGACTCTTAGTATATTTCCTTAGCCATCCTGGATTGCCTACTTTACACAAGCTCCAAATCTTTAATATTGTTTATCTTTGGTAGATTAGGTAGTTTGGTGTTTGATCAAAAGAATTTCCGTGTTTTGATCTTATGGTTCAATATGAGATAATATGGCTTGATCAACAAAATAAGTTTTGAAAGAATTAATGGATCGAGTAATATGTGGTGGTTGAATCTTTTGGAATCAAAAAATATTTTGGATCATCAAAGTATTGATCTCTATGGTTAAATATGATTCAGTACACATTGGAACATTCATAAGGCTACATATTTACAATGGGTAGTGTTTTGATTGAAAAGAAACTCAGAATCAGCTTGAGAAACGAATATTATTATTCCTCGGATAACCTAGCCGCTCGAGCGACAAGCGAGCCGCAGCTAAGCGGTCATCAGTATTTTCATCATAACTTTATATCTCGATATCCGATTGAGATGATTTAAAATGCGTTGGAAAGATAATTTAAAGGACTACAATTGTTCTAAAATGGCCTCATCTAAATCTTAACGTTTTCGCTATAAAAAATGTGTAGCAAGTTACAACTGAGAACTTGGAGCGTGATTTGTGCAACATTTTTACACTTATTTGACTTCTAATTGCATTCCAATAATCATATGTGATCATCTTGGATATTTTGGACATCTTGGACTCATTCAAGGCCTATCAATTCTTAACTATTTTTCTATAATTAGGATTCAATAACTCATATTTTGACTTTGATTACAACTTGATAAATTCCTAATACAATTCAACTAGGACATGATTTTGACTAAAAAAATTATCAATTACAAATTTAGAAATTGCCAATTATATAATTTGAACTTGACAATCTCTCCATTTGGCATTCTGTGACAAAATCATTTGTTTCAAAGTCAAATCTAAAATAGCCTAACTACCCAAGACTTAATTCCCAAACTTTTCTTCAATACGTGGTCAACCAATTTCCAGAAACAAAACCACAATACCACTTAAAAGCAAGAGGAAACTAACAAAATCAAGATCATATAACTAAGTTAAATAAAACAACATAATAAAATATTTATAGCGCCGAAACATGCAATATCGTGTGAATTATAAATTTAGAAATAAATCATAGAATCTTATATCAATATAAACAAAACACAACACTATATTAATAATAAAATTCCAACAAATATATAAAATGACTCCCCTAAGTCAAATTTTTAAAAATTCTCCACCTAACTCATATACTCAAGGCCTTCAAATAAATACACATTTCCCAACTCATATACTCAATTCTCTGAAATAAATACAAATATATCTCCCCTCCCCCCTCTTATCATGAATAACAAATGAAAGGCAAGTAATAATCATGTAAAATCCCGAGAAGAATGAGTAAAAATATGTACATGTATAATGGTGCAAAAATTATGTAAAAACATGTGATATGAGTGTAAAAAAATTTCAAATTTTGGGACCAACTAATTTTTGAATTTTTTTGGTGGATTTTCAACTTTATCAACATAAACAGTATTTAGCTTACTTCTACATGCATAGTTCATAAACAAATATTTTTTTCCCACATAACATATTTTAAACCTAGATAGAGTATGATTTAATAAGCAACACTTGTGAAAAAAGCCACTAAACTCTTATAAACAAGTCTCAAAATCTTAAATTAATGAGAAATGACATGTAAAAAATCACTAGCGAATGAATATATTTTTCAAATTATGAAGTCAAACCTAGTATTACTATGACCTTTGTAAAGTAAAGAGCTCATAATTAATTGTATAATTTTTTTTTTCTTTCTCCTCCTATCTGTGAGAACGTATGTATGTATATTTTTCTTTTAATTTTCAAGTCTTATGTGTAGAGTCTTTATTAAACTTTCAACCCCTATAATGAGTTTTAGGCCAGTAACTCCAAAGTCAGTGACTTATAGGGCACCGGTATTAAGATGCCCTACAGGCGTAATCACTCAATAGTCTACGAAGAAAAGTATAAGATTGTCTCAAAATGCTTTATGTAATTCAAGAAAAAATCTTTGAAACTCAATAGTAATCTTTCTTTTAAGGGAATATACAAAATCTTTGGTTAACTAGTTTAAAGGTCATTCCACATTCAAAGTCAATTCACAACATAAATGATCGACATCCCGAATCTCAAACATGTTGCCTTAATCCACTCACAAGAGTCTAATGTATACAGTTCTTACAAATAAAATAACAAAAAAATAGAATGTATGCATGAATATGTAAATATCATGAATAAAGCGGATGTATGCACTTAAATACATAATCAATAAGGCACACCAACGCTCTTATCTTTAAGAGCACCGTGATCAGATTCATAATCTATTAGCTCACTTTTCTTAACTATGACTTTTCTAGAAGCAAAATTAATCCTAGTTAATTGTGTTAACATCTCTGTCACGTGACTATCCTGACTAGTAAGGAAGTCAACTCGAAAACACATCACAATTACGACATGTAGGAGCAAATTTAGGAATAACCATAGGTTTTATATTTTGAACCTTAGGGGGAGGAAATCTATGTTGTACACATGATTTCGGTTCTTGAAAAAATACATTCTTGGTCTCATTCCTATTCAAGAGCTCGCCACATTTAGGTCTTATGTGTCATACCTTAATACAACGGTGACACGCGGGGATGAACTCAAGAGTAACTCTAGGTCTCAAGTTTTAAGTCTTAGGCTTCAAGGCAGGTACAATCTTTTTTTTTTTATTTAAGAAAAAGCAATCTGAGAATGTGTTTCAAAGCTTACATCTCTTCTATCTCCAATTATTTTATTCAAACCTATCATGTTATCAATCTTTTTAGATCCACTAGAGAAGGATTGAAGTTGGGCATTCGATTTTTCACGATCAAATGTAATAGATTTAACCTTAATTTATAAGGATTCTTTCCCAACATTTAATTCATTCAATCCACTAATCGACTCCTTAAGTTTGACCTCTAAACTTTCCTTTTCTAAGTCAAGTTTATGAAATTTTGCAAAGGCAGAGCTATTCACCCTTTTCAACTTGAGGCACTCCTCAAACAATTCGTCAAATGCCTTATAAATATCCCTACTATCCTCAGATCCTACATCAGAATGTGATTGACTCATCTGGACCAAAAGGATCGAGGAATGCGATTAAGGCTCTGATACCGATTAAAAGATCAAATTATTTAGATCCACGTGCAAAGTTACACAATTAAAAGCAACAAGTCACTTTTAAATTATTTTTAGATAGTTAATCAATCATTTCAATTTATCCTATATTGAATTACCACAAATTCAAATATAAAAGAAATAAAGAACACCAAATTGATCACGAAGAAAACCCTTTGCAAAGGATCAAAAACTATAGGCACTTTGCTAGTCAATAATCCATTATAAATGAAATAACTTATAATATAGTTCAAACCCGACTATCCCTTAGTCCCCTTTGACCTTCTTTTCATGTAGTCACCCTTGATCTTTTGGACTTCATACTCTTCACACTAGATATCGACCCCTAGAATATCACCTTGGCACTTCTAGATTACGTGCTTCTCACACCAGCTCCCGACCCCTGATATATTTTCTTAGCCCTCCTAGATTGGATGTTTTTGTACCAGCTCCCGATCCTTGGTATCTATATCCCTGGTGGATTAGGTGGTTTGATATTTGATCAAAAGACATTATGTGCTTCGATCTTGTGGTTTGATATGAAACAATATGGCTTGATCAACAAAATATGTTTTGG
Organism: Fraxinus nigra; assembly: GCA_903798295.1. Classification (NCBI taxonomy): domain Eukaryota; kingdom Viridiplantae; phylum Streptophyta; class Magnoliopsida; order Lamiales; family Oleaceae; genus Fraxinus; species Fraxinus nigra. The sequence continues at coordinate 4,903 of CAIGRH010227631.1, read as the reverse complement.
AAGAATTTATGGATCAAGGAATATGTGGTTGTTGAATCTTGAAATCAAAGAATGTTGAATTATCAAAGTATTGATCTCTAGGGAAAAATAAGATTCGGCACACATTGGAATGTTCATAGGACTATATATTTATAATGGGTAGTGTTTGGGAAGAAAAGAAACTCAAAATCAGCTTGAGATTTGAATACTATCGTTCCTCGGATAATCTCGTCGCTTGAGCGCCAGGCTAGCGACAGGTGAGTGGTAGCTGAGCAGTCGCCGGTATTTTCATCGTAACTTTTCCTCTCAATGTCCAATTGAGATGATTTAAAATGCGTTAGAAAGCTAATTCAAAAGACTAAAATTTTTGTGGATCTAAATTTCAATGTTTTCTCTATGAAAAATGTGTTGCAAGTTAAGACTAAGAATTTTGAGTGTGATTTGTGCAACGCTCTTACACTTCTTTGACTTCTGATTGCATTTCAATAATCATATGTGATCTTCTTGGATATGTTGGACATCTTGTACTCATTCTAAGACCTATACTACCAGTCTTTAACTATTTTGCTATTATTAGACTCAATAACTCATATTTTAACTTTGATTACAACTCGATAAATTCCTAATACAATTCAACTAGAACATAATTTTGACTAAAGAAATTGTCAATTACAAATTTAAAAATTCTCAACTATATAATTTGGACTCAACACATCTGACAATAAATTCCCTTAAATTTCAACCATTTAGACATGCTGCAGTGTTAGGGTGGAGTCATAACTGCTCAACAAATAGCCTAACATCTAGGTAAAAGGCGTTACTATGGACTTCATATTTTTGAAGTTACCTGGAAAAAGCAATGATATTCGGCCATTCCCACTCGCCCACCCATAAAAAATAAAGAGAATAACAAAAAACGAACGAGTAAGAGACCTTGAATCATCAAACACAATAGTAACAACTATATGCCACTCTGGACTTGTGTACAGATTTCATGTGTATCAATGTATCATAATGCTTAAGTAAAGCCATGGCTTTAGGAAAAACAACATCAAATTCAAGATAATATAACCAATGCACCATGACTACATAATTTAGAGCGAACGTTTCAAAGGAAACCATCAGCAACAAAGCAATGAGAGAAAGAAGCAGAAAGCCAGCAATGCAATTGAAAAACATAATGGAGGTGTTAACAAGAAATCATTTTGTACATAAATTAGAAAACAAATGCCCCATTTCATCGATTATGTACACTGGAGTCACAGATGTGTGCAATATAAAGATACTAACCAACATAAAACATAATGTGAAATGAATGTAATATCAAATAAATTTTCAATAAAATTACAAGTCGTGTTTATAATTTTCAATAATTAATTTGAAATATATTTTATTAATTAAATATATTAGGGTCATAGTTCTATACTACTTGGTTAAAAATTAATGAATTAATTGGTCACAAATTATTTCTAAATCAAGAATTAAAAATTTTATATATCATAAATAAAAATTTATAGGTCACAATTTATTTATTAGTCATAAATCAAAAATTTCACGGTCACAAATCAAAAATTTCATAGGTCTCAATTTATTTATTGATCACAAATCAAAAATTTATAGGTCACAATTTATTTCTCGGTCATGAACCAAAAATTTCATAGGTCATAATTTATTGATCAGTCACAAATCACAAATTTTATAAATCACAAGTTATTGAATTAATTGATCACAAATCTAAGTTATAATTCCAAATTTAGACATAATCACACATTCTTTTAAGTCACAAATTAACCAAATTATCGGTCACAATTCTCAAGTAATTGATCATAAACACTATTCGCCCCACTCCATTGCCGCTGCAACCACACCCCCACCAACAAAAATCACCTCAAAATCCCAAGACCACCAAAATATGGAAACCGCCACCACCCATCCAACAACCAAAAAAATTATCATCACCACTGCTATCTGCGCCACTACGGCGCGATCTGCAGAGCTGCACGCAATGGCTTCATCGTCACTGTGTGCAGCACCTCTCCACGACAATGATGACATTATTGTATGTCATCGTTGCAAAGCCGAGCATTCAATGTTGACGGCCGGGATAGCTTCATCCACAGTCAAGGAATGGCTTTATCGACGGTGCTCACATCAAAGATGGTAGAAGTTGGTCTTCGACGATAGAGTTCTCCGATGGCGATAGTCCATGTGTGACAAAGAGTGTATAGGTTCGGGAGAGAGATTTGAATGAGGTGGATGGGATAGGATGAGAGAGAAAGGGTGAGATATAGAGAGAGAAATGATAGGAAAGAATGAAGATAAATTTAGGGTTTGTGAGTGAGGTGGAGGGAATGGGGGTATGTTAATTAATTTGATTTTATTATGTTATTATTAAATTTAGAATTTTAATTATATCTGGTTTTTGAAATAAAAAATTGTGACTCTTAGTTACAAATTGAGATGTTGAAAACACTTAATCCTAGTAATTTCACTAATATTTTTGTCTATTTGTTCGTATACTGCCCAACTAAAATTTAGCCAAAACTAATAACTTCATTAGTTTATAAATAAAGAAGTTTTATAATAAATAATTTTTATTTATAAATATTATAAATAAGTAAGTTACTTATATCGATAGTATGTATCCCCATGTACTTACTGATAAGTGTGTTTTTGCACACTTACTTAATATCCAAATAAGCTTAAAAATTGATTAAAGGAGTGAATTTTGATCCACGATTATGTAATTATTATCTTTTGTATGTAAAAATCACCTAAAAATAGAATAAAGCAAAAAGGAGGAGAAAATGATCAAAATCATGCAAAATTGTGAAGTCGGGGATCAAAGTGCAAAATTAGAAAGTTTAAGGACCTTGGACAGCAATTTATGAAGGGCTTGATTGATATGAAAGTCAAAATCTAAAAACCAAAATGTACAAGATCAAAATTGAGAGACCTGGTGTGAATTTATACGAACGGCTTAGCTGCAAAATTGTTAAAAATATCCCAATCTTTTGATTGGAATGTTTTTAATAGAGAATTGGCGCCTTATAGCGCCTAGAAGCCACCTTTAATTAAAAAAAAAGTCTCACGGTCTATTTTGTTCACTCTTCAAACGTCAAGGGCTTGGCTGCTTTTTTTTCTTTATGTTTCTTTTCTTCATTTTCTCTTTCGTTTTCTTTTCATTTTTCTTGTATTTTGGAGGAAAACCTAGAGTAAAAGGAGAATACAACAAGAAAGGTGGAAAAGTATTTGGAGAAAGTCAAGACCGAACTCGAGAAAATAGTTTTAACTATAAGCTTGTATTTTCTCAATTGTTTTGTCATATTTGTAATGTATTGTTATAAATATTCTCCCTCTTATCAATTGTTTAACATGTGCTAAATATTTGTATTGAAATTTATGGTTGAAATTTAACTTAGCCATGATTAAGTTAAATATTTGCTTTTTAATGTTAAAATACTTATTTCCATGTATAAATATTATTGTATTTCTTGCATTTTCATTATGTGGCCAATAATGATTATGTTTAGTGATTTGTATATTTTTTGAGTGAAGATTGTACATTTTAGACCAAATAGTTGAAATCCTAGATTCGTGTAGGGATAAAGATATACTCCTAACTCTACATAATCCATTAAACTATTTTCACAAAGATTTAATGCGGTTGTTTGATTTCACTCGAGATAGGTAATTAACTAAATTTGGAAATTGAGTCTAACATCATAAATAAGTAATTTGTTAATTGTCTTGTGAAGAAGTTAATTAGAGACACTTAAACAAAATCATGAATCACAATCACAATCACATTTTCCGTCAAAATTTTCCAAGTTTTTAAGTTTTCTTATTTTGTATGGTTTAATTAGTTTTCCTTATTTTCCAAAATCAAATCTAATTGTGTGTTATCTTTTATTGTTAAAATTAAATTAATTAAAATTATGTAATCAAAAGTGATCATTTCACGAGAAATCGACAACTCAGATTCAAAAAATTCACTTTATTGCTTAAACGCGACCCGTACACTTGCGGTTTACACTTTTATAGCGAACAAGTTTTTGACGACATTGTCGAGGAATTTTTTATTTTGATTACCACTTTAGTTAATTTTAGTTTTAACAACTTTTTATATTTACTTGATTGTTTTTATTTTTGTATATTTATGCTAATCCCCGTATTGTTAATCTATATTGTGTTGGTATTCTCTCCTTATATTTCTCAGCTATATATGCTCTATTCCGAACTTGGTAAAGGAACAAAGTTTTTGTAATGTCTAATCTCTATAAAGACTATAAGGATATGCTTGGAGGACATCTACACTGTGATATTTGTTACGCGAGGCATTGTACTGAGCAATGTTTGTTTTGTACACTAATTTGCACGCATAAAAAAATTTTGGATTTAGATACTTAAAGTGTCGAAAACAAGTAATTGACAAATTTGACGAGGAGTATATGCTCGTGGGAGATTATGTGTGTAACGACTAGGATGAGAATATTAAGCTTGCAGGAGAGGGTCATCTTCTATTGAATGCAAAGGTACTTGCAAAGTATTTCAAAGAACTTGCTAAATTGGATGAAAGAAATGTGTTTATGGGAGATTACATATATTGTGACGGGTTTCAAAAATGGAGATACAATCTACTCGACGGAGTTAATATGAAAGACTTGCCATTGCCCATGTAGTTTGATAGCGGGTCGGTCATTCAATCCAAAGTAAGCCAACTATTGAAGAAGAAATTGAAAAGAATGATAAATTAATCACACCAATCTCGGAACGCAACCCAGTTCGAACATCATCGCTTTCTTTGCTTCCGTGTCCACTAGGTGTGGTGCGTACCTAGAGAGTTGGTCAAATTTCCTCTCATATTCCTCAAGCATCAACTTCCCTTGTCTAAGTTGAAGAAATTCTGTCTCTTTTCTATCTC
>CAIGRH010227617.1:0-16942 GCA_903798295.1 Fraxinus nigra | reverse complement strand
TATTTGGGCAATTCACTCCTCAAATGAAGGTAGGATTTTATAATTTCAGTGACTTTACCCAGAAGATAGTGCAATCAGCTGAGGGTGGAGCTCCTCGTTTATTAGCTTTAATATGGTTGAGTGAGACTGACTGATTGATTGTTGCAGAGATAAGATGTAAGACTGCAAACTTTCAACTGCTGAATGAATTTTTCCAGATTTAGCCAAATCGCGCTCGTCCTCTTGTTTATCTAGAGATGAAGATTTTCTATGGTGCTCCACCTTGGCATTCTCTTCCTCCTACAACATATTATAATTTAGGTCAAAGGAAGAACCATAAAACTTCTACACAGAGAAAAAAAATGAATATCAAAAGAATCCCAAAAAGAAGCGTGATATGATCTCTTTGTCAAACTCAAAACTAAAGTTCAGTGACTATTTGGGCAATTCACTCCTCAAACCTACTCCAATTTTCTTCATTCAACGATCATCTTTCTCCTAATTTTAGATTAATTTAAGAGCCAATTTAAGACGGAGTCAACATGAAATGGACATATTAATCTAAAAAATTATAGCCTCTTATCTCTGTTAATTTATACTCAACCAGTGAACAGTCACCATGCATAAGAGATACAATCCAAACTAGCATAACAGAATAGAAGTTACAGTATTATTTGGCTGCAGAGTATTTACATAATTTNCAAACCTACTCCAATTTTCTTCATTCAACGATCATCTTTCTCCTAATTTTAGATTAATTTAAGAGCCAATTTAAGACGGAGTCAACATGAAATGGACATATTAATCTAAAAAATTATAGCCTCTTATCTCTGTTAATTTATACTCAACCAGTGAACAGTCACCATGCATAAGAGATACAATCCAAACTAGCATAACAGAATAGAAGTTACAGTATTATTTGGCTGCAGAGTATTTACATAATTTAGAAAACAATAATCACCTTGACTGCCTTGTAGAGCTTCTGCTCCTCCACATAAAGTTTTTGGAGGGTGATACAATGAGCTCCAGGCTTACACGGCTCACCAGAGACATTGACCTCTCCAGTGTCTCTTGTAGAGCGAAATGATTTAGTATACCAACTCCATGCCAGGGAGCTAAAGACTTTTGCTGAACTGCTTCTGTTCCCTGAAAATGTTGCACTTAGTGTGAGCTCCAGTTAAGTTTATGGCTGTAGTGTTTGGTGTATTGAGAGTGTAAGCATTGAGCATATTCGTGTGTGGCGTACATGTGCATACATGTAAAACAGGTTGCACAACAAAATTAAAAGTGGAAAGCAAAATCGTATTACCAATTAATAAACATAACATTGATCCAGAAATAAAATAAATGAGCAGAATTTGACTAGCTTTAATTGATTATTGCACTTATCAAATCTTCCCCTCCTCCCCCAGCACACAAGATAAGACTGAGTCAGCATTCTTCAGTTTGAGATATTAGGATGGAACAGAAAGTGGAATACAGCTTGGTCTTTAGGGGACATTGGTAGATATTGGCCCTATAGACAGAATCAGATCTTCTAAAAAGCAAAATATGTTTACGTGCCTAATATGAGCAACCACACATAAAGATCTTTTCTCATCTCTCCTCAACTTTTTACTAAATCAATTCACTCAAACCCCAACATAACCTTATCAAGGAATATATTTTAAGAACAGAGGGATGAACAAATATAAGTAAAACTAGCAAGTACAAGAAATTAAGAAATGTTAAAAAATGAGGATGCACCATGCACTGATAAAAATTTCCATTGCATTGGGCTTCACTTCAATAACTGGTAGCAGTTGATATTTAGACCAAATTTTTAGTCGGAAGAAGTTACTGAAATTCCAGGAAAATACTGATCGAAGTGATTTAATGAAATGTCTCTGTGACACACACAACCTTTGGGAGCTCATAATCTCTCATCAGCCAACCAAAAGAAGAATCCCATCAACAAATGCTTAAAGGGAAGGAAGGACGAAACTTTTTTAATGCCAGCAAACACGCACACAGCACACAAATGAGAAAATACAACAGTGCCATAATGATAATGGGCCATCAATATCATACATGGTACTGAAATAGATTTCAGGAATTGGCTATGTCCATCTTGATTGGCCCTTCACCAGTCATCCATAGGCCAAGTAATTCTGTATTTTGCAACATTTTCCAGTTGATCAACTAGACGAAATGACTGTTTTTCTTTCTGGAAGAATCGATAGGCAAGGAAGAAAAATTACTAATTCAACTACACAAGGGTCCCTTGAAATTTAAAGAAGAAAATATGTGCTAAACTTGAAAGTTGAAGATGGTAAGCAAGAATAGAAGACATGAGACACCAAAGAAAAATGATTGATGAAAGACCACAGCAAAGTCTCTGATGAGTCCACTCAAAGAAATAGAACTAAATAATATATGCTCTATCCAAGGTAAGTGTAGTCTTTTTTCTTTTCTTTTTTTAAAGCAAAACACCAACACAAACTCAGTAGGTTTTTAGGCTCCACCAAGTGTAGTCTTGAGTGTTAAGAATTGCACGTCTACAGAGAAAAATGTACAACCCATTGTTTCACATTAAGTGCATGTTCTGTATGCAACGGTGAACAAGACTGGACAATACAATCAAAAAGATCGTAGCTTCAGTCTATTCTTTATATTGTCCAATAGCATCTAATCCTCCCAAATATATACAGCACCAAATGGAGTAACATGAATGTGACTTTTGTTTAAATTAGTAGGGAAGAAGAATTACTCTTGTTTTCTTTCACACTACGAAAAAGGAATACGTCGCCCATACTGATATCTACAAAAACAGCTATATCCTTTACTCCAGCTGCTGCTTTCACAAAGTATTCATCCAACTCCTTAGCAATACTGGTCAAGGTCTTATTCCGCCAAACAACCATAGCGTTATCTGCAGTACCTTTTGAATCCCAGCTCATCATTGATGAATCGTCATCAACCAGTTCAACAGTCTGCTGCCTCCTGGGATGCATAACAACATTGCCAGTGGTAACTACATCCTCCTCATCATCTTCTTCCACAAATTCAGTATTTGCCTCTTCCCAATTTTCCTCCTCAACCTGCTCCACATTGTCACAATTTTTATCATATTCAAACATTGAAGAAGCAAATGGATCCCAATATTCCCACGTAGAGTTAGGAACTGGAGGTGTTGGTGGGGTGTGACTACTCTCATCATCAACTTCTACTATTTCTCCATGTGCAACTTGAACCTTCAGGTGTTTATTCTCAAACTTTCTCAAATCGGGGCCGAAAGCAGGCGGAGGTGGAGGAGAACATGGCAAATGGCTCGAAGAGGAAGGAGGCAATGCAGGGACAGAAGTGGGGTCCTCAAGTTCCAGTGACTCAGATTCAGTAAACTGCCTAAGGGTAACTCCAGTATTTTTCAACGATCTCAGGTATGCCAACTGAGCATTAGCAAATTCTTCCCGATATCTTAACAACTTTTTCATCAGCATCTTCCTCTCCTTGCAAATTCTCACCCTCTCTTCTTCATCAATTCTTGATGCAAAACAACCCATCTCTCCAAATTTAAAGATGGTAAATAAAATATCAAAGCAGCTGTATTTGGTACAATTCTACAACTCCAAGTCTTCAACATTCATGGTAAAAAATAATAGATTGTAACATATTCTCCATATCTCCATGAAACTATTGCAAATCATTCATCATCTTGATAAAAAAGTACTCTTCTAGTCAAACATAAATGAATGTACGATCCATGTACCACAAACGTCCCCCATAGCACCTCGAAAATGGCTTGTGAAGACGGACAACCCCCAAAACTCATATAAACTTCATCAGACGTGTACATTCATTATATTAAAAATCCAGCAACCAAGAAGAAGACCATAGAGAATTAAACAAATCTCTCAGCTCAAAAATCTGTCAAGAAAATCCTCCGAATTGTTTCAACTTTTCCCTAAAATTCTCCAGATTCATAAAACAAAACAACATTTGCTAAAATCACTTCGCGATCCTCATGCATTGCTATTTAATGACCTCAATAAACAAAATTTTACCACTGAAGCAAAGAAGAACGTTACCAAAACCTTCATGGTCTCAAAACCGAAGAATGACGCTTCCTTCTTTTGTTTTTTCCTTCTGCTGGCAAAATCTTCAAAAATCCAATATTTTTCGCAGAACAAGTACCGGAGTTCGCCATATAATATGATAAAACAACTAAACAAGTACTGACACGAAGCTGTCAGAGAAATCAAAAACACAGTCTAAAGCGTTTGTTTGGGCCATTTTCGGGCGAACAGTGTACTATTAAATGTTATTTTAATCTAAATCGAAGTGTATATTTAGCTGACACCCATTTTGAAGAAAAAATTGATTTGGAATAGTGATTTATGGAAGAATGTGTGGTTAAAAAGTAATGAGAGTTTTTGAATTTATGTATAATATTATTTTATTGATAGAGAATGTATGGTTGAAATGAAGAAAGAAAAAAAAAATGAAAATGAGAAAAAAAAAATGAATGTCGAACGTGGGCAATTTCAATCAGATATTTTATCAATTTTGATTAAAATTTATAAAAATTCTAATTTTAATCATTACCAAACACACACTTAAAAAGAAAAGTCACCATATTACTGTTTGGTACGGCTTAAAATCCAATTAAAATTGAAAATATGGTCGTTATTGGATCCCACCCATCTAATAAAAGTCAACAATAACGACTATATTTTCAATTTTAATCTGATTTTAATCTCTACCACACACCCTCTCGTTATTTTTCATGCATATACGTCTAATGACTCCCACTCCCACTATAAAACAACTAAACAAGTACTGACACGAAGCTGTCAGAGAAATCAAAAACACAGTCTAAAGCGTTTGTTTGGGCCATTTTCGGGCGAACAGTGTACTATTAAATGTTATTTTAATCTAAATCAAAGTGCATATTTAGCCTTGTTTCACACCCATTTTGAAGAAAAAATTGATTTGGAATAGTGATTAATGGAAGAATGTATGACTAAAAAGTAATGAAATTTTTGAATTTATGTATAATATTATTTTATTGATAGAATGTATGGTTGAAATGAAGGAAGGAAAAAAAATGAAAATGAGAAAAAAAATGGATGTCAAACAAGGGCAATTTCAACCACATATTTTATCAATTTTTATTAAAATTTATAAAAAATCTAATTTTAATCACTACCAAACACACACTTAAAATCCAATTAAAATTGAAAATATGGCCGTTATTGAATCTCACCCATCTAATAAAAGTCAACAATAACGGCTATTTTTTCAATTTTAATCTGATTTTAATCTCTACCAAACACCCTCTAAAATTCATTTAAAGCCCCTATTTGGTGCACATTTTTGCTCCAAAAATGTATTTTTTTGTTAATGTAACGAGGAATATGTGGTTGAAAAAAAAGGAAAGGTTATTGATGTGATATAAATTATTATTTATTGAAGATTGTACGGTTAAAAATGAGTAGAAAAATAAGAATTAAAAAATAAAGTGGCTATGGACAAAATAAAAAATAGGTACTTTACTCAAGCTGGGTTCCTGTTTCCTTGCAAAATGGAAAGAGAGAACATCAAGAAAATTCATTAGAAAGGGAAAGTGAGGGAAACAGAGATGAAGACTCGATTCCCAAGTAATAAGCATCCCAAGCACTGGAAGAAAGAGTTTTTCTTTTCTTTTTTTCATTTTTTCTTTCTTTCAGTAGCCATTGATTTAGCAGTAATTGCATTGTCAATAAAAATAAATAAATAAATAAAATTCATTCAATAAAAGAAAATGACAGCATTGCTACATGCAAACTTTAAGTTCTTTTTGAACTTTGATTTTTTTGTTAAATCACTTTTTTTCTCATAATCATTTATAATCTCACATCATTTTTCATATTTTTTTCATTATTTTTTTTAAAAAATTTTAATTATGCATTATCAAAAAATAAATAAATAATGCCAACAACAATTGCTGAGTGGAAGTTATATTTTGATGGAATGAATAAACCTTGAACATTTGGATGAATGACAATTTAATTCGTAACATGGATCATAATGGAAAATTTGTGAACAACCCTCTGAAGAGGAATAAATTTTAGAATTTGGAGGAAAAATTATTGAAAAAAAAAAAGACAAAAATAAATCAAAACCAGAAATTCTAAATATTCTGAATGACCCCTCACATGATGTTATATGGTTTCGAACTGTTCGGTTGTGCTTAAAATCCAATTAAAATTAAAAATATAGCCGTTATTGGATCACACTCGTCTAATAAAAGTCAACAATAAATATTATCTTTTCAATTTTAATTCGATTTTAATCTCTACCGAACACGCCCTAAGGGGAAATTGTAGTTGGTTTCCAACTTCTCACTTGGTTGCCTAAACTTTCACTTATTATCGCACGGTCTCAAACATGTCATTTTGTTTCGACGAGAGGAAAATTGGCGGATTCTATCTATTCCTCCTTTAGTCAACAAAAATAAAAAACAAAAAACAGACGTATTTTGATCAATTTAAAAAGGGTAATTAGTACAAAATATTTCTATTGTTTACATTCATTGCACAAATCGTCAATATCATTTCAAATTTGACAGTTTCACCCTCATTTCAACCTTTTTTTGTGGAGTTGGTCCTTACTGTCTCTCCTTCCGTCAATTCCTTTCGTCAACTATGGTTAATTGGAGCAAAACATCTTTTATCATTTGCCTTCACTGCACAAAAAGTCATTATCATCTATTTGCTTTATTATAACATTGTAAAATTACTAATTCAGTCTCCTCTTTAAATAAAAATAAATAAGAAAGAAAGAAAGAAAGAAAGAAATAATATAAAAAAATTTATAATTACAACTAGGGTTCCAATTTGTTTAAAAAAAACATACAAGTCTCATGTAAAACAATTTAAAACATACAAACAAAAGAAAAATAATTCATCTTCTCAATAACCCCCTACTCCTATCCCTACCATCATCCTCTACCACCACCACCAGTAAAACAATTAAAAAGAGAATTAAAATTATATATATAAAAAAAAAAAACACACACACACACACACAAAATGATTTTTTTTCCTATCCAATTCCGCACTTTGCCTCTGGCCACCACTATCACCTATTCTCCACATCCCACTGTGACACCATGCAAGAACTGAGTTATTTCCTGTAATCAAGTTTCATATTCCAATATCTTTTTGTTTTCAATGAAGTTACAAGAGTTTTTTTTAGGAATTTAATTTAAATTCTTGTTTCTATCCTTTTGCTTCATCTTGGTAGAATGAAATTTTGAATCTACCTGAAATTTAAAGTTCCGAATATGAATGTACTTCCTGCTGATGTAGCCGATGAATGTTCAAATGCAAGCAGCCTTGTGTATAATTGCAGATCAATATGATGTTGGAGAGCAAGAGGCGAATGTCAGAGTTGATTATTTATCACCAATAGAAGAGGCATTGTATGGGCATGAAGAAGGTGTGTTTAAACTAGAAGAGTCACGAATGATTTCAGATACGAATGTCTGCAATGACATCCAGACCTGGTCCAACATCGTCAACCAACTCGGAAACATATTGAATGCCAAACAAAAGATAGTGTTCGTTCAGTGGAATTTCGACCGAGATGATCTCACTATGGGCAATACAATTACCAACTCTGGGGTCACTTGGCTCACCTTAGTTTCCCAAATCAGGAAATGGGATTGGGTGAACATTCACTCGACAGTGATAGTTCACGCGTTACAGAAGGTAGAGAACAATGACATGCTTTTCTTCATCGTTGTCTGAGTCAATGATGATCGGATTGTCCGCTGAAGACCCCCGCAGGATGAGATTCATAGCAACATCAATATGAGGAGTTTCTTCGCTTGAAGAAGACATAGTTGAAGGAATAAGTTCTTACCGCTAGAGATTTATTGTAATAATTGTGTTTTAATATTGTTTTTGAAGTCATGTGCATGCTTACATAGATGAGTAAAACATGGTATAATTACATTACAAAACTACACACCAACTCCTACTCTATGTAATTACAATTGATTGATATCATAAACTTTGTGCTTGTCATGTAAATAGCAAATATGTATTTATTACCAACATGCTTTGGTTGAAGTCAACATAATACCATACTATACTCATCATGAGAACGTTTTGTTAGTGATGATGGATTTATAATACACATTTGATGAAATCTTATTGAGGAACTTTTGCATCTAATTAGTTCGATTTAGTCCTTGAAATTTCATGATGTTCTCGTCAGTTCAAAAGTTGTTATTGACATTAACTATCTGTTATTCTCCACAATTGATATTTTAACTATCAGGAACAACAATTCATAAATTGTACGCAATATAAGACCTAAACAACATGCAAGTACTGAAACAAAATATCGTTGTCTTTATTTCAATTCAACATTAATACTAAGAACTATACCATCAACCAAAAAATATGTCTAATGATGGTACACAAAGTGACGTTGCAAAAGGTTTTTCCAAAATACACGATACTATGCTCTAGACCGTTATAAACTAACTATGCATCCCTCTTATTCTTTCTACGACCAAATCATATGAAATGAGTCCATGTGTTAGCACTGGGCATGTGACCCTAAAGGATTGAGGTCAAGAGGCGGTGAAGTATTGACTATAGGAGGATCTGCGATGGTTGCAACCATATCTGAGGACTTTCTGGACAAGTCATCGACGTTGCAAGCATTTATTTCGGATGCCTCGATGTGCTATCCGTCAATTGCAGTGTTGGGCAAGGACAATTCATCATAATCATCACGTACATGCATATCTCCATTGCCCAAATCGTAACCAAATCCACCGTACTCATCACTCACCGTGTGTTCCCCAATTTCTGTAGCTACATCATCGATCCTACGTTTCATGAAACTTATGTGATCGGCCACATAGTCCTTCAGGCTGCACACATGGTCCCCCATTTTCTTTTCAATACCAGTGAACCTCGCATTCATTTCCTTCCCCAAATTACCCAGCCTAATCTCAATCACCTCCTTCTATTCAGTCAGCAAAGCTCTTATGTCATCCAAAGACACATGCCAACTGGTAGACGTTTTCCCAAGCTAGAAGATGATGGCAAGTCTTGGACTAGGTCGCAATACGCTTTTTCTCCACCTTCATCATTAATGAAATCCTTCGGACGAAGTCCACTTATGTTACATTTCCTAGATTTGTCGCCTCGGTTGTTGTTTTCATCATTTCGTATCACTTCACCTTCTGGTGCGTAATCTTGTATTTCAGTTGATTGAACAATGAGGCTCTCCAAAACGGGGTCTGCATCTTTCAATGGAACTAAATCAACAAAGTATGACTACAATTCTTTTTAAGCAGTATGGCGTAGTATCGCCCACAAGTGAACCTGCGAAGGGAGGAAAAGTCATCAAAATCAATGATTATATATGTCGAGAGTGTAAGTGCAATTATGCATGTAAATTGCTCACACCTGTCTTGTCAAAGAAATCTGAATGTGTTCTCCATTGAGGCTGTCATGTGCCAGACTATCACAACATCCTCAGAAGGTTATCACCAATCTTACTCGAGAATTAACCTCACAACATTTATGATAGTGGTTACCATATACGGAGACACATAAAAATGTGCAATGCATAGAAATGAAATAAATATGGACATGTCTATACCTGAACAGTAAGAGGAATTCTGTATAACATGTAAGACATCTTGTCACAATCGTTGACCTTTGCCAAGTCTGCCTTTCTCTCCCATCTGCGAAGCAGTGAATTGATAAGACGTTTAAAGCTTACTGTCCCCCATGGGTAGGCATTGAATAAATCCAAGTCATCCACAATGGAAAGAGTTTCAGGATGTATCACTACATTTCAGTCTCTGGAATTGAATACCCCTTCAATAATTAGTGTTAACCCAAGCTTGTAACGATCTTTACGATTGGCACACTTCAAGAAAACCTTCTTCATGTCTTTACAAGTTATTCTGTCTCTATTGGTAAATATTTTGTCATATAGCCGAGTTTTCTCTAGGGTTTCTCGAAAGTCGACCCTTTAGATAATTAACCACACTTCAAGCTAGTGATTAATGCGAACTCTGACATTTCAAATCTTACAAACATTTGGTTCAGCTTGAACCGAGTTTTGAAACATTTTGGTTTATAACCTAATTGCAAAGATAGTTTGAGTTCCAACAACTTTGCAACATCTCTAATACAACTTTTCTTGAAAATAGTCTTTTGTTATTCATCAAATTTGTTGAGGACAACTGTTACATACTTGGTGTTGCTAACCTGTGAAATTTGGGCTAGAATGCGCTCTTCCTCCGAAATTTCGTATTGTTGTGAGGAAGTCATCTACAAATAATAAAAACAAAGAATAAAACAAGATAAGGTAATAGAATAAAACAAAAATGATTTTTAAAAGAGATCGTTCGTTTGTTACCTTTTAAATCCAAATTCAAACAATTTTTTAGCAAACTCGATAAATACTCCAACAAATGAATCCATTCCAAGGGTTTTACTATAATCAACCAACAATAATTAAAAAAAAGGACACAGTTATGATTTGCGAAAAAAAAAGATAACTGGATTTGTTGGAAGGGAAAAATATGTATTTCAATAGATGGTGAGTTGTAGTTTTGGATTTTGATTTTGCTTTGAATTCTACTCATAGGAAATCAATCATATACGATTGTGTACATGCACCGTCAAAGAGATTCTTGTAAAAGAGGCTAGATTTTTTCCCTCAAGACTTGCTGTAGCTATTTCCTTAGCCTATTTAAGCAACAAAAGGACAAATTAAAACAATACTAATCAACTATCGTTGGTCAAACTTTGGTCAACCACCACAAGGACTCTATCTTAAATGTTAAACAACATTTTATAGCCTCATATTCCATTGCAAGAACAATGATCTTACACATATATATGAAAATATGGTACATATAACAATTACCAATAGAAGTACTCTACTAAGACAAGCATAACAACATAATGGGAATAATTAACTACATCAAGGAAGAGAAATGAAGATTTTTACGCTTACACAATTATTAATTTCGTAATTATTGCAAAAAGAGTTATTGCATACAATTTGCAAGCGACTGTGAACACTAAGAGGTGATTAATTGCAAGACATAGGCAACCTACTTAAATAAGTTTTTCTATGTGGATCCATTATGACAACTTATGTTTTCTCTCAAAAAGAGCTTATGCTCAATCATATTGCATCATCTCTTCAATGACCATATTGAGAAACTCACTAAACTTCAAAATGATCCAAAGAATGAATAGATTAAATCCTGCGATATAGAATTCAGTCGAGATTTTAAATAATAATCCAATAAGTAAAAATACACTTAAAGCATCCCCCTCTAGCTTGTTGTTCTTTCTTCTTGTGATCAATAAAAGCCAGTAATTTTATTTATTCAACATATACTCATGACTTAGAGTTCTATATGCCATAGAGTAGCTAAGGCTCTCAAGCCTTGATACATCTCACATTTCTAGAACTATGAAAAATTTAAATTACCCAAGGTACCACAAAAGATAGTACAATTCTATGACATACACCATATGAAAAAAAAGTTCTGAAGTCACTACATGTTCACATGTCTATAACAGGCTGTCAGCGATGTACATGCATTTTTTTCCTCATTTGCCCTCACATAATTCCTTTCCTTTCCTAAAATCAAGCAACATTTGTCTCTCATCTCTCCACACAAAAACTCCACAATTCCATATTCTCCTCTTCCACTACATTTACTCCATTCTTCATTGAGTTCTACCGGACAAAACCCTTCAAACCCTTTAATATTAGAAATTTAATGCAATCAACAGATCCCACGAGATCTATGTAAATCTGTCCATGGAAGAAAAATGTACAATTACTTAACAAACAAAAGAACAATGTTAAGGAGGATTGAGTGAGAATCTAACCAAGAGAGAAGATATATAGAGAGAACTCATGCAGAAATAGATGGAATAGCAGGCAAAACGTAACAACAAACTTGCGATTGACGATCGACTACGGCAATGTCGACAGTTGTAGCAGTATCGACCGAACATTAGAGAAATAGGGTCAGAGAGAGATGTGTGAATTTACAGAAGAGTCAAGTTTGAAGAGTTTTCAATAAAATGTGATTGGATTGGGTCGATTTTGACGGGTAAATGAAGTGAGCTGACACAACCCATTTCAAAAGCCAATAAAAGGAACCCAATTAAAAAGTATGAAAAAACCAATGATTTGAGCCAATTTTATAAGTAATCCCATAATCCGAACTGACCTAACCGAAGCATAACTAAAAAAAAAAAATCGAACTGACCCAATCCTAGGGAGAAATTAGCATTTAATGCATGAATTGACATTTGTACTTTTTCAAATGAGTAGTATAGATTATGTGTCAAGTTCGTATTTGTCAATACAATTTTTAATTATAATTAAAAATTTGTCTCCATTGTGGAATTTCAAATTGTTATTAACGGCATTTTAGTGTAAATTTTAGCAAAATAGACATAGAATCAAGTTGGGACATTTTTGCAAATGATCATGTGAAAGTGGGCATGTTTTTGTAATTTCCTCTTAAAAAATATGTGTGCTGAGCTCGAGCCGCTCGAAAGAGTTATTTTTGAGAGGAGGGTCTCTAAGGGTGTTGGGATTTAAATAGACATTTGAAATATTGACATTTTTGGACATTTGAATAAAAAATTATAATTATTCGACTTTTCTTTTTCTTTGTTCATTTTCCCGTTTTCTTTCTCTGTATAAATTTTGAAATCAATGAAAGTGAATTAGGATATAAATATTGATAAAATTGTTTAAAGCGGTCCCACCAACCCACATCTTCTTGCCATTTTCATTTTTTTTCTTGACATGTTTGACCAAGTTTTTATTAATGGACTAAAATTTCAAAATTTGATCAATGTATTACAATTTTTTATAATAAAAAAAAAGTAAAAAAATTAGTGGGGCACATGACCTATCATGCCCCACCCTAGTTCCGCCACTGATCACGAAAGAATGCTTGTTAGTAATGTTGGGGATGGGAGGGGAGGGGGAAAAAGAAGATGACCATTGTTATTTTTCTTTTTATAGTATTATTTTATATGACAAAAATATAAAGTTACAATTTTAACCTTCTTTTAATTAATCAAAATAAATCAAATTTTTTTAAAAAAATTTTTAGGCCAACTAACTAAGGAATGAATGGAATCCGCCCATTTGTCCTACAACTACAATGAAATGAAAGGTTTGATAATGTGATTTGGTACAGTATGCAACTAAGTGAAATAGTTGAAACCCTAATTGTAATTTTTTTTCTTGAACTAATGAACACAATGATATCTACCTATTAAGTTTAATCACTTTATTTAAATACATTCATTTTTTTACTAAATAACAATTACAATTTATAATGTTATGTTATGACTCAAATTCCATGTAATTCGGAAGCTTGATTCATGAAGTCTAAATAATTTTAGTTTGAAAGTCTGAATTGAAAAAAGATCAAATTTCATTATAAATTGGGAGTTTGATTGAGGAAAGAACTTTGAAATGAATGAAAAAGTGTTTCAGAAGCATTGAGTCAGAGACGAAACGCCAAGCGTTGGAAGTAAAAAGGGAAATAGGGCAGGCCCAGTCCTGGGGAACTCAGGGGCCAGATAGTTCGGGAAGAATTAGATTTTTATCTCAATTTTTGTATTCTATTTCATCTAGAACTCCAAAATTAGGCTCCAATATATACTCCACGAGGTATAATCATAGATTCAAATAACAATAAGTACATTGTTGTATACATTAGAGACTTGAGATGATTGTTTAGATTTAGATTGAGAGTATCAAATTTTGTAAACACAATTTTAGTTTCTTGGTATATAAAATTTTATTCTTCCACATAAGTCTTGTGTTGTGTGATCCAATATTTATATTGATTATTTTCTCGTTCTTTAACTATTTGGCTTGGATTTTTAACAATTGATATTAAAGCTATGACCAATTTTCTAACAAGTCGTATTAGAGTTTGTTTTTGGCTGTTTCTTGGGAGGTCCAAACTGGTTATCAAAGCAAGGTTTGAACAAGGTTGATTGTTTCAGGGATGACAACTATGAAATTAAAGATTTCACTTTTGGATTGCAACAACTGATTTTCTTTGTGGCAAATTAAGATATGACCAATTCTTGCTTAAATGGGCTGGATGATGTTTTGTTAGGTGGATGGATAGAATGCTCACAACAATGACTGCGGAAGAGAAATAGCGCAAGGATTAGAAAGTCATATCACATATACATCTTTATCTTTCTAATCAAAATTTTCAGGACATGGTAAAGGAGAAAGGTACCACGGGATTATGGTTGAAATCAGAGTAGCTTTATATGACAAAGAGTTTGACCAGTAAGTTACACTTGAAGCATCACTTGTATTATAATAACTTGATAGAAGGCAGATCTTTGAAAGATCATCTATCGGTGTTCAAGATAATCGTCACTGATTTGGAGACCATGGAAGTCAAGTACGATGAAGATGATTTAAGGCTGATATCATATGTCACTTTTAGAGATACCATTCTCTATAGTTGGGATACTTTAACTATTGAAAAGGTATATAATACGCTTTATTCTAATGAGAAGATGAAGTATCTAGTCATCAGATTTGAGGCCAGGAAAAAAGGTCTTGTTATTTGTGAGATGAAGTTAGGTGGTCATGGAAGGGATAATGATAGCAATAATGATAAAGTCTATTGGTATTGCAACGACAATGAGCACATGAAGAAGGATTGCTATAAGTGGCGGAATATGAATAATTTTGTTACTATAGATCAGAAGGGACAACCAGAAAATTTCAGTGATGTCAGTCTTGTAAAAGAAGACTGCAGCGATGGAGATCTTTTGGTGATTACTGACAGTAACTCCAAACATGACGAGGATTGGAATATTGAAATGGCTTGTGCTTTTCATACATGTTCTAATACAGATTGATTTTCTTTATATGAAATAGTTAGAAGGGGTTTCGTGGTAATGAGAAATAATGAGCCTTATAAAATAGCTGGTATTGATATGATCAAAATCAAGATGTTTGGTAGGACGATCATGACACTTGGTTTAGTAAGACATGTTCCATATTTAAACAAAAATATTATATCGTTAGGTACTCTTGATTTAAAAAGGTACAATTATATCGATGGAGGTGGACTTCTAAAAGTTAGAAAGGGTTGTGTTAAATGAGCGGAAAAAATCCTGGTTATATGTTTTGGAAGGTTCGATTGTCACTGAGGAAACAACTGCAGCTTATGGTTTTACAAGCGGTAACTCATGTAAAGTTGGTTGTGATTGGGTTGCTTGTGGTGTTTCGAGCAAGTTTTACAACTCAAGAGGAGTTGAAAGTACTCATGGTAATTCAAGTAATTTTGGTAACTCGGCTGGAGCTGGAAGTGAACAGGATGATTTGAGCAAGGTTGGCGTGCAAGGTAGTTCTGCTGGTGAGTAGGGGTTGGATTTAGTTCATAGTTGCTGAGTATATCCTGAAGAAGCATGGTGGGTGAGTTGGAGAATAACTTGAAGAGTGAAAACTTAATTCTTTGCTATGGAATTTGTGTTAATGTGGAGTTTGTTAGGTTATGAATCAAATTCCTTGTGATTTGGAAATCTGATTCATAAAGGAAGGAATAATTTAGTTTGAAAGTCCGAATTTATAAGGGGACAAATTTCATCGGGGACTCGGAGTTTGATTGGGGAAATGACTTTGGAATGAATGCAAAAGTGTTTTGAAAGCATTGGGTCCAAGACGGGACGTCTAGACTTGGGCAACAAAAAGGAGAAACAGGGATTGGGCGCCTAGGCGCCAATCCCGAGGCACTAGGCATCACTTGTTCAGGAAGAGTTGGATTTTTATCGCGATTTTTGTATTCTATTTCATCCAGAATTTCAAAATTAGCATTCTATAAATACTCAATGAGGTGTAGACTCTTCATAAACTCAACTAACAATAAGATCATTGTCGTATACATTAGAAACTTGATAGAATTGTTTAAATTTAGATTGAAAGTATCAAATCTTGTAAACACAATTTAAGTTTCTTGTTATATCAAAATTCTCTTCTTTCACATAAAATTTGTGTTGTTGTGTGATCCAATACTCTTCATATGGCTTATTTTCTCATTCTTTAATTATTTGGCCTGAATTCTTAACACAACAACGACGACTTATGCATGATAGACAACTAGAATTCACATGCAGAAAAGGACAAAAGGACAAGTTTGGCTATAGTGATTCTCAAACCATATCAAGTTTTACAATTCCATTTAATAGGGAATATTAAATCAGCAGATCCAATTTAATAGGGAATACTTAATCAACATTAACTGAACTTTAAGGGAATTGTCAAATTGGTTATTCAACTTTACTTTGTATCAGTTTGATTACTGAATTAACTAATACTATTTATTATCATGATAATGGAATATCGATGATGTGACAACACTTTTCTCTCTCATAAAAATTGAATTGTCAAGGTTCTATCATTCCTCGTAGACTGTCACATCACCAATATGTCATCATCATAATGATAAATAATATTATTCTATTGAATTTTTTATTTTGTTCAAATTAAATCACTTTGTCAATTCCCTTCAATTATCAATACCTAACCTAACAGAATTGGCTTACTTGGCATCCAAATTCGTCCATGTATAGACACATTCACCAAAGTGTCAAATTTAAATAAATAAATAAATTGCTTTCCAAATAACATTGCATTTTAAAGATTAGAACCACTGTGTGTATTTAATTCAACCTACCTTGAGAGGAAATTGTGGGAAGGTAGAAGTTTAGGGCAAATCGAAATTAGCTGCACATTCAATCGTTTCTAGGGATGTCAATAAAACTCGCTCAACCCGATACCCGTGGGGTCCCGCCTTGAATGGGGCGGGGATTACCCGCCTAACCGGGTACACAGGGCGGGGTTGGGGCGGAGGTCATTACCCCGAAGCGGGTAT